>QANZ01044784.1:140437-170517 GCA_003254925.1 Chamaecrista fasciculata
TTACTTTCTTAAGTTTTTTTTTTTAAATTTAACTTGATAGGCTTTTTTTAAGAAAAATCAATTATCCAATTGAATAATTATTTATTTATATTATTTATTAAATAATTTTTTTAGTTATTAACAATTTATTATTTTTTTAAAGTAAAAATAAATATAAAAGAAGGTGATGTTAAAAATCCAAAGAAAAAAGTGGCCGCTAAGTTGAAAGGGTCGTCTCAGAGACTGTAAAACCTAGCAATGATATTAGGAATAGCAGGTTTATATCATGGAGTAATTAATCCAATACTATCAGAATGAAATTCCTATTTTATTCGTATCAAGATTGTATAATCAAATGAAATGGCATTACTAAGATTGCTACAGAACAGAGAACAACATCATCAGCCAGGCGTTTTAGCATCACAGAACCTGGGAGAATTGATCACTTTCTTGTCACTTGAGATTAACAGTCAGTTCGATTGATTTAGCCGCTATTTTTATTCCTCAAAAACACCTAATTTATAAAATCACGAACTCGAAGAATCACTTGGCCCTAAGTTTTCAGCATCAAGTAGCCTGCGTAGACCTTTGATCCAAACCCAAAATGTTGTTTCATTCACATAATTTCCAAGGAACTAATCAACTCTCGACACGTCATGCAACCTAGTTAGACCGGGTCGGGTCGGGTTCTTATAAACCTAATTCAATGTGAGTGTAAGAATGAATCTTTTTGGCCCAATTATATTTTTGATCTCATATATTTGGAACAAATCTCAATTTGCCCCTTTATAATTTTTTTCCTTGTAAATTTGATTCTACATATTTCTATGATTTTTTTATATAGGTTTATTGACAACTCCAATTAGGTAGACAAAAGATTTGTCCATAATAACTCAACTTTGAATTTTGACCATAAAACAAGTATTTCACTTTTTAGAATTCAATTAGACATTGTTTGTTAATAGTTTCAACTTTCAGGATAGAAAAAGACTCGTCAAAAATAATATATAACTCTAAGTTTATTGTATTCAAATTTGAAACAATAGTTGTTGAACCACATTCTGTCATTTAGAATTAAAAATAAAAATTATAGAAATATATATAAAATCAATTTTACAAAAAATAATAATAAAGAGTCATATTAAAATTTACTCTAAATATATGAGACTAAAAAAATAAAAATATTATTAAACTCTTTTTCTCAATAATAATAAAAGAATAAACTAACAATTTGATTCTTGAAATATTATTGAGCTGAGAGTAACAACTCAATTCTTGAAAGATTAAAATACACATTTAGTCCCTAAAAAAATTAAAATAGTCACTTTTTAATCCCTTAAAGATTAAAATAATATATTCTTTAGTCTATAAAAAAAGACTAATAAATATATTATTTTGATTTTTCAATGATTAAATTGTGCATTTCAATATTTTAAAGATTGAATTATTAACTCGACAATCTTTTAGGGACCAAATTATTAGTTTACTTACAATAATAACAACAATTTATTTTGTTCGTTTAATTGGGTGGGACCAAAAAAGAAAGAAGTTTTATAGGGTGGGTTATAAAATAAAATCTTTAAAACAAAATAACAAAGCTCCAAAACCTCTAACCACGGATCCAGACACGAAGCCCCATGGAAGAAGACACAGTAGCAGGAGGAGTAGAAGAGAGTCTTACATGGAACACTGAAACGGTCCCGGAGGTGTTTAAGCTTGTTTGCTCCAGATTATCTCAGAGAGACCTTGTTTCTCTCTTGCTCGTCAGCCCATGCCTTCATCGGATTCTTCTCTCCTGCTCTCCACTTTGGCAGGTGCTGTTATAATTTTCGGAGGATTTTTTTTTCTTAAAATGAAAAAGAAAAATTAATTGTTCGTTTAATTTATTCTTTCAGTTTTTGGATGAATCTTTCAAGGATACGTACCGTTTTAAATTCACGATGTAATGCTATGTTTCCTTGGCCAGGAACTAATTTTTCGCGAGACCAATAATGCAGGGAATCGGCTTGTGGCTGCTCTTTCTTTGGTTAGCTTCTTCTTATTCAATTTGAATGTATTTTGTATACTTTAAGTTTTCATTCAATGGGGGAATGGAGAGGAGAGGAAGGGACGAAAGATAAAAAAATTATGTTTGGAAGTTTTTTTAGGGGGGAGTGGAGTGGATAAGGAGGGACACTTGGCACCCCAAAATTCAATTTTTGCTGGCACCCCAAATTGGGGTGCCAAGGAAGGAGTGGACAGTTTTATATTTTTTTAATGACAATTATATCCTTATATTAACCAAAAATAACATGTGTCCACTCCATTCCATTCCATTACTAATAACTTCCAAACAAGATTAACAAGTGTCCATTCCTTTCCTCATTAAAAACTCCCAAACAACATATCTACTCAGTCCATTAATATCCTCTCCTCTCCACTCTGTTAATGTCCATTAATGTCCTCTCCTCTCCATCCTCACTAAAACTCCCAAACATAGCCTTAATTTTGGCTCTACACAGTACACAGGCGGGAAAGTAGAAGTAGCATATGAGACTTTGAATGTTTTGATATTTTGGTATTTCTGTTTGATTCTTCTAGGCATATTGTTGATGATAATTGTCTGGGGTTCAATTTGATGTTATTTTGTAGCCTCGATATCGCTTTGTAAAGCAGATTAATCTTGAATTTGCTCGAGATATTGAAGACGGGCATCTCATCCTTCTTAAGAGTCAGGTAACATATTTGATCACTTGCTATGAATTTTGCATCTATCTATACTATATACTCATTTAAAATCTCAGTACAGTCATATACAAATTTAAAATCTCGCTACAATCATTCATATGCAATAATCTCCTAAGACTTTCATATTCCTATATCTTCTGATTTGGCTACATAAAAGAGTACATCAGAAAATTGGTTGTTTGGAAGCATAAATTATTATAATCAAATCATTGAACTGATATATACCATGTGTATATCTATTTTAAATTTTATCATTTTTTAAGCTATGGGTGTTAAAAACCAGCGCTTAGGTTGAAGTGCTTTAGCTTGTGACCTGCTTATTGTATCATTCTTGAGTTGCCACTTGTCTTCAAAATCAATCAGAAGTCAGAACTATTGAATGCTTCACATTTTGGATTCTGCCTTGATATTTGAGCTCATATTACTACTCTATAATCAGCAGCAAGCATAAGGATTGCTTAAGGAAAACAAAACGATGGCAAATTTGAAATAGGCTATAAGAGATTTTTTTTTCTTGCTGGCTTTTAGAGACTAGATGGTGCAGCCCTTCGGAGATCTTGTCTTCTGTCTTTAATGACATGTCAAAGGAGGCATATAATCTTATAGCTTAGGGTGATGTTTATTCAGCAGTCATTAAGTTGATTGATGATAGAAAAGGAGATACTTCAAATTTCCAGCCTAAAATGTTAGGGTTGCAAAACATGAATTATAGGGCAAGCCGAAATTTCAGTTTAATAGCTTAAGAAATTTAATTTTCTCTAAAGATGGCGAAGGTTCATCGGGTGGGGAAAAGGATGGGTTTCACCCATCCTCCTAGACCATCAAGAAATGATTGTCCACCCCAATTTCATTCAAAAGTCATCTTTCACCTTATATAAAGTGATTCTAATTAATGTTATTTGGTTTTTCCACTAGTGTTCAGATTCTCTGAAAGGCCTGGAGTCTTTAAATCTAAATGGCTGCCAAAAAATCTCAGATAAAGGAATTGAAGCTATTACCAGTTGTTGTCCGCTGCTGAAATTTTTTTCCATCTACTGGAATGTGAGGTGCTTTGAATCTTCTTATTCTGTCTAGTTTTTATTAATAGTTGAAATATATTATTGAGTTCAAATTTTACTTGCTAATAACAAAGAACAAAATGTGAATCACATTCCAGGGTAACAGATGCAGGAATAATACATTTAGTGAAGAACTGCAAACGCATAGTTGATTTGAACATTAGTGGCTGTAAGGTACATGGGCCACTTTTACTTTTCAGTATTTGTACATAACGTGATGGTTTGGACTTTTACGCTAATAATATTAAAAAATAATTGCAATTCATAATCATTGTTTGTATTTGTGCACATGAACATACAAGATTGTATACTATGTGTATGCATCTGTTCTTTCTTGCTCTAGATAATTCTACTCAGAATGTAGTTCAAAAGTGCAGAAAAGATTCCCAGACAAGAATGGTAAGATGGTTATCATATGTGTGCTTATTTTGAATTTTCATATGTGTGCCTTGCAAGTGGTAAGATGGCTATCATTTTTTTGTTTCATTACTTTTTTTATGGTCATGTGCATATTTGATACAATCCATGGCTACCACTCAGTTCTAACTTATAGTTCAATGAAATGTCACCTCACATTATTCAACTTAAGAATTAAGAAAAGAAATCCAAGTTACACTGTAAGCCGCATGTTCCCATAAGAAATTGCCTACAATCTAGTTGCTACATCAGGCATCTTTCCAATTCAGCAGCCATCTTAAACAATTGTTTCTCAACCGAATATTTTAATTTGGTAATTGCAGAATGTTTCCGACCAAAGCTTGGAATATGTTGCTGATAATTATTCAGAACTAGAGTCATTGAACCTCACTAGGTATCTGCAGAGTTTGTAACATATGCTTTCTATTTGATCTATCTGACTATTGGGTCATATTGCATATCTTGATCTATGAATACCATGTTAATGTTTTCACTTCTCTGTTATAACAATCTGAAAAGCTTTTTATGCCATATAACTTGTTATACTCATGAGTCATGGTAAGTAGTGAGTTAGAGATTTTTGTTTTCATTTTAAATCCAGACTCTTGAAACTTATTACACAATTACGACCACAAATCCGTTATAACATTGAACATTTGGATGAACTATACCTTTCTTCTGGTATTCATTTCTTATGATTTGGTGTTAGATGCATCAAGTTTACAGATTTTGGCTTGAAGCAGCTATTGCTCAAATGTCTATCCCTTCGGAGTCTAAATCTTTATGCTCTGTCTAGGTAGGCGCTGAAACTATTAAGTTTTAGTTGAAACCTCTTGCTTTGGATTGATTCACAGCATTGCTCTTGTTCAGTTTCACAGATGAGGCTTACAAACAGATATCTTTTCTGGTGCATCTCAAGTTTTTGGACCTCTGTGGTGCCCAGGTAAAATGTTTGAGCTCTGGAGATTATTCCTAGACCTTATCAAATGCAGAGTCCTATAATGCTAATTTAGCTTGGATTGCAGAACCTTTCAGATGAAGCACTTTTTAATATTTCTAAATGCAAGAATCTTGTATCTCTCAATCTGACATGGTAGTTGAAGCTCCAACTTGTGTTTCTATTTCCTTTTATATTGAACAAGATGAGATCTGCAGCATTATCTGCATCTTATTTTATGTGATAGGTGTGTCAGAGTGACGGATGAGGGGGTTATATCCATTGCACAGGGCTGCAGCTTCCTTGAATTTCTAAGGTGTGCAATATCTCCTGATCTAATATATCAGATGTTTTAAATGTTCTTTGCTTGAGATATAAGATGCTCTTTAGGCACTTGAATTGCACGAGAACTTGACAACTTGTATAGGTACTTCCAGACACTCGGACTCCTTACTCAAACAGGCACTCGGCCTTGGCTTTCTCAAGTACTCCCATTTCTGAATAAGTTTTTCGAAAATATAGTTTTGATGTGCTCAGCCGAGGACAAGATAATTTTTTGACGTCTGATTTGATCTGAATTTGACTTGTTGAATTAACAATGAGAAAACCCAAAATTGGGTTTGGTTTTTGTGAGTCACATTTTTGAGTTTGCTCTGTGGCTATTGTGTTGTAACATGTGGTTCATCGTTGTATAGTAATTTTATCTTGTTCATAAATTTTGATGAATGAACTGAGATGGGTTCTTCTTATGCAAATCGAAACCACGATTCTCTTTCCCTCTAATAAATTTTGATAAATTTGTCTTGAAGACCTCAACCAGTTTTATTTGGGTCATGAAGGGATTAATGTATTCTGTGTTCTCCTTAAGTGACGAACTGTACTGCTTTATTTTTTTTTTGGTGTGCGTGTCTGTGTTTGAATTCTTTTACTAATATTTTGAAGGGACTAATATGCAGTTTATTTGGGATAACTGGTGTGACTGATAAATGTCTGGAGGCACTCTCAAAGTCACGTTCCAACAAGATCACTACCCTTGACGTGAACGGCTGCATCGGCATTAAGGCAATATTCCAACTCAATACTGTATACGTGACAAACTGCACCCATTTTTTCTGATAATTTGTTAACTTTTGTAGAAACGGAGCCGAGAAGAGTTGCTTCAGTTGTTCCCAAATCTGAAATGCTTCAAAGTGCACAGTTAATGTCGTGCATTTCCGAAGTTTGGAAATGAAGGCGTTCCTTTTGTTAAGAAAGGTATCTAACCTTTTAACCTATGAAACTCGCAGATATTACTCCAAAGCATTGTTTCCTATGTAACGTTTGTGTACCTGTGGCATAATTTATCACGCTGTACCAATTTGTTAGTCATCACTCATCAGTCAAGTCACAATGTCGTTTCTAGCATCTATTCTTTCAAAAAAAAAAAATGGTTTGTTTGCCTATCGAATCGTTAAAGCCCTTGGAATGGACTTCATCTCAGACATTTCGCTGTGAAATTGAATACATATATTGATATATATATATATATATATATTGTGTTAAAGAAACGACCAATTAGAAAGAAAAACTAATTTTCTTATTTTACTGGGCTATGTTACGGAAATGATGATTGTAAAAATAATTTATTATTTTACTGGGTGCTTAGTAATTTTGATAAAGACTGGGGTGATGATGCGAATCTTGTCCCTTGGTTCACCATCTATGCCTATGTGTTATGGAATCTTTGGATCAACCGATGTGAAGTTGCCCATGGTTCTGAAGGTAAAAAAGTGTTCATTCTGGTTAGTCGGTGCTGGGTGAGCTTGCACGAGTATATGTCTTGTTTATCCTTGGGACCTGATTATATGAAGATGAAAAAAGATGTGTTAGTGGCTTGGGATTTTCCTGAACAGGGATGGATGACTTTCAATGCCGACGGATCCCTTTGAAGTAACGGAAATGCAACTAGTGGAGGAGTCATGAGGGACGCTTCAGGGATTTGGATTGTGGGTTTTTCTCATAACCTTGGCCATACGACTATCATTGATGCTAAGCTAATTGCTATTTTCGACGAAGTTTGCATTGTTAGGAGATTTAGAATTAGCCATATGCTCATTGAGTTTGACTCAAAAGCCGTCGTTGATATGATCACGGAAGGGGTCAATAATGAGCATCCTCATGCTCGTTTGGTGAATCGCATCAGGTTGGAGTTTCTGAGTAGTTCTTGGAATTGTCGTATTCGTCAAATTTTTAGAGAAGCTAATGGTGTTGCTGATTGGTTTGCTAATCATGCCTCCCTAAGGGTATCCATGAAATATGTTCTTGTCTTCCGGGTTGTAGGTCTCTTTTTCTAGCCGATATGAATGGTGTTTGCTTCACTCGCTTTGTTAGCCCTTAGCTTTTGCTTTGTCTTGTTTTCAACAAAAAAAAAAAATAGTGATTTATCCTCATATATTAAGCCATAAATGAACTGAGTTTTTAAAACATTGCCTGTTATTTTTTTTTTTCCTCTAGTTTTATGTATTGCCTATCGTTCATAAAACATTCCTTTATGTATTGGCGACTTGGCGTATTGCCTATTATTGTTCATAAATCCTATGTTCTTCTAGCCGTGCGACGACTAATTGTGTTCTACTCGGGTATTTATAATTTATAAGTTGGCAAAAGATTTTTTTGGTGCTTTAACGTTTGTGATCAGTTTTAGTTATGTCCTAACATTTGTTTTGTGTTAGCTATGCCCCAAATGTGAAACGTTGGTATCAATTATACCTTAAAGTTTAACTTCGTTAATTATGTGGATGAAAAATGCTGACGTGTCAATTTTTTTTGAATTAAACATATGGCACATGATTGGATAAATAAAACATGGCTAAAGTTCTATTTTGGTCTCTCAGTGATGCTCAATGTTCTAAATTGGTCTCTCAGTTATTTTTCGTTCCATATTGGTCCCTCAATTTTTCAGAACTTGGCACATTTGGTCCCTGAAAAGTTTTAATTTTTTACCTCAAGATAAGTTTCTTTATATAATATGATCAAAATGTAAAAACAAAATAATTGAATTTAAACAAAAATAACCTCTCTCTCTCTCTTGAATTTTTTTCTTTCTTTCTTTGAATCACTTTGCCCCAAATTAATAGTGAGTAGACAGTACGAGGGCGAGAAAAGAGGCAATCCAAGGACAACTGAGCATGTTTGTTAATGTATGAATTTCTGGATTATTATTGGTTGAGAAAAAAAAAAACAATTGCAGAATTAGGGTTTGGAGGGTGGATTTGCTTGATGAATTTATGGGTTTTGATTGGTTGAGAAAAATCAATTACAGGATTAAGGTTTAAAGGATGGAAACATGGAGATCTACGATCAAACATGTTGTCGCCGTCTCCTCTGTCGTGCTCTCCTCCATCCACCGCCATCTCACCAAATTCTTCAACAAATTAACACGCATCGACGAAACCCCCTATCGTCGCAAAGGCTACTCCATCCTATTAAAGAAAAGGCTTATCAAAAACGACGATCGTGAAGAAGAATCTCATCAGAACGATGTTATTCGTAACAGAACGCTCTTCTTTCCGAATCCTTCGCCATTGCCTCTGTTGATTTCCCTTCACAGAAAAACAATCTTCGCTAGAGAGAGAGGGGAAGAAAAATATGCTAAATCAACTAAAACCCTCGAGTTATTTCTTATTTCTTACATTTTGATTATATTATAGAGAAAAAGGTCTTTAATGTAAAAAATTAAAACTTTTAGAAGTTAAAAATCAATTTTGTCCTTTTTTTAACAAAAAAATTGATGGAAAATGTTTGAGGGACCAACTGTGCCAAATTTTGAAAAACTGAGGGATCAATATAGAACGAAAAATAACCGAGGGACCAATTTCGAACATTGAGCATAAATGAGGGACCAAAATAGGACTTTGGCTTTATTTTCATATATATTTGATATTAATATATTATACCATTTTAGTAGATGCATTATGAAAACAATTTTATAGATATATGTGATATTTTTTAGTTATAAATGTCGCAAGAACAGAGGATAAATATATATAGACAAAACACTCTTTCATGCCCCTAACGTTTGCAGTGATTTTCAGTTATGCCCTTAACGTTTCATTTTGTTCAGGTATGCCCTCAATGTGCAACCAACGTTTCAATTATGCCCTCAATTTTGACTCAATGCACATGTGGCAATTTTTTTTGCTTATGTGTCATTTTTTTTGTCTGACTTGATTACGTGGCATCATGACTGGGCATTCTTATTTTTTTTTTCCACCTTGGCATGATGACTGGATTTACATTTTTAAACATAAAAATTGAGTAAACTAGCAAATCAGTCCCTGGATTTACATTTTTCATCATCTTCATTCATTTTAGTCCCAAATTCTCAAAATAAAATTGTAAAGTGTCCCAAAACACTTCCAAACATTTCAATTTAGTCCCAAATTCTGAACATCGATAAATTATATGTTGGTTCGCCTTATCAATGATATGCTTATATCTCAATACTTGATGCTTCCATAATTAGAGTATTTGCTGGATCGCCAAAGGGGATTCACTTTTCAAGAAAACGGCAATTTTCAAAACCTTCAGTTAAGCAAAATTGAACAGTTTGTCGTGAACAGATTGTGATATAATTTTAAAAAACTATTTCTGAACACTTATTCATTCAAATATCCCAAAAAAAAAAAAACAGACTTAGCCTATTTAAGCATTTCACGGACTTCGATTAGCGGGTGGATAACTTGGTTAATTCATAATTAAAAATGGCGCCAGGTGCACTAAAAAGAAAACTTTTCACTTAAAAAAAGATTGTGGGAGTGGGAGATGAGACATTTGAATAAGGCATAATTGTAATTTCTTTCTATGAGACGGGTGGCATAATACAAAGCAGATCATTGAAAGGATTCCACACGGAGATACCTGGGAAAGACAAAGGCATGATCTACCAATCTTACAATAACTTATCAACCAAATGCTTCTTTCAGCCTTTTTCTTTACGTGTCCCGGGATGTGACCTACAAACATTAAGAAATATTTATCAGATAATTAAAGCATAGAGGCATGGGGGCAGACTCAAACTCTCCCGAGAACAGGATGATGGCAGATTCTAACAGACACAAGAAATTCTGGAAACATGCATTCTTGGAGCAAAAATGTGGGATGAAAACCTTTAAATGTCAACGCCTAGATCTATTCTTGCAGCAGCGAAATTCGGCTAAGAGAGCTATATGATCTGAGGACCATTCAGGAGAAGGAAGTGCGGTGTCTTTCCTCAAACTCTCCTCGTCCAATAGCTCCAATAGCGATTCCACCACCAACGAATCCGCTGAAACCATAAACACAAACGACAACACTTCATGCATAAGTGACCCACATCTTAACATTTAAGAGATGATGCAAGACAACCCCCAAAAAAAATCACCTGTATAGAAGATGTAATCTAGAGTGCCAATAAAATCTCTAGTGACATTTGTGAATAAAGGTTCATTTGTTGTGTTGTCCAGTCTCCTTTTATGCTGCTCAAAACCAAGACCTACTGTTCTTGCAAAAGACGAATATGCACTAACCTGCAATTAAAAAAAAAAGAAGCTAAATCAGGAACCAAAAGGGGAAAAAAGCAAAATAATAGAAAGGAGAGTTTATAAACTAAACAAGATATTCCTTTATGTATTGCATTTCAATGAATGTGTTACCAGTGGCAACTGATGGACCAACTTGCTGTAAGGGCGCAAGATATTAAGTGGGTCGACTGCTAAATCTGGATGCAATGGATCTACCTTCCCCATCGCAAGAAGTGCATGAGGGGCACTGCAACAAAGTTCAGTACCACTCTTAGATACAATCTACAGATACCCAATATAGAACTATTACCAATTTAATTAAACCCAAAAAATTAAAAAAGAGAGCCAGCAGACCTTCCAGGAACAGAATTAAAATCTCCACAGACCAGCATCGGAATGTCTGCACTTGCAGCTATTTTCTCCAACCCTTTCAAGAGAGTGTGCACCTAAGAAAATGTGAATTAATTTATAACTACTATGTTTAGCATAAACAGGCTTATCCAAAATGAACAAACAAACAAAATGACTTACCTGCCACAGTTTGACATCCTTCAAATCTTGGTGGACGTTTACATGTGTATTAGCCTGAAGTCCAAGAGCAAAATTAGTGTTCTACAACCACCAAAATTTTTTGTGCTAAATCAAACGGGGTAAGGGGATGTCATAACAGCATAAAACTAATATAGGAAGATTTAACATTATAAATTTCATATAAGTTAAAGCCGCACGTTTTGTGAGGTCCTATGAATTTAACATTATAAAACTCATCGAGGGAAAAGCCTAATGCCTCAGGATCAGCCACAACAATTATCCACAAAGGGAAGCTGTCTAGAACAATCCCTGAACTAAAAAATTCAATGATAGCCACCCTTAATAATGAACAACAAAGCAATTAGCGTGCAGGAATAACAGCAACATAATTTAGCTTACCACACAAAGAAGTTGCCTTTTCCCAGGATTATCAATTGGTTGATTGTTGACTTTTGCTTCTAGAACCACTATCAGTGCAACATTATCCTACAAACAAGAAAATAACTAGGTAAAAACCAGTTCCAAAAGAAATTTCTCTTCCTGTCCAACCAGAGTGACGTGTAGTATTTGGAGCAATATGCCACCTTAACAAGCCGATTTAAAGCAGTTTTCTTCTGAGTGGTTGGAATCATAGCATCTGTCAACGACTGTGCAGCCTTATTAAATTCAACCTGCAAGCAAGACATAATTTAATTTTGTGAACAAACATAAGAAAACTATCAAGAGAAAAGAAAAGAAAAACACACATCCTAACCTCATATTTCTTCACATGTGAAAATTTATCTCTGCGGAAAAATGTTGCACAACCATCAATTGTATTGCCGTTACCAATGTATACCTGCAAATTTACAAAATAAATTAACATCTAAAGGAAATTTAGAAATCATGACGATAAGGAGTCAGAATATCTCTTCAACCTCATTTGTCTTTCTCTTATATAAACCATAATAGCCATGTTTGTCCAGTTCAGGCGCGAAGAATTCCTCATAATGATCACTTTGAACCTGGGGGAGAAAAACAGTTACCAATAAGCTGATAGAGAAGTTACAAGAATAACATAAGTCACAATGTCCAACCCTTCCCCTTCTTTGTATAATCCTGCTACTTGAAACAGTTTTCTTTCATTTAATAAAAAAAGTTCTTCAAAAAGAGAAGACTTGACAGTCGGCTAAGTTATTAAAGTCAGTTTACAAGATGTCAATGCCACATCTAAGAGAATGCATTATATACCTCCTGAAGACAAATAATATCTGCACGATAACCAACTATTTCTCTTAACAAATTTTGCCTCCGATATGGCCAAGAAAGGGCCCAAGAAGGGCAATAACTGTATAAATCATTTGAGGCATATGCATCGGACAAAATGTTGTATGATAGAACAGTAAAAGTCCCTGAAGATGTCATACGTCCATCTGCATCTAAATGCCCCATCCCATCAACAGGTATCAAGTTGCGTGGACTAGGCGATGGAGCAGGAATGACCCGAGAAGTTAGTATAGTGTTGACATGACCCACAGGAAATTTTGTCTCTGCATCAACCACCACACACTCAAATTTTAAGATATGACCAATGTCATCAACTGTTGGGGTATATGTTTTAGATCGTCCAACTTCAAACCAAGTTTCACCACCACTTCGTTGTGTAACAGCTGCTGGATACAAAGGTGCAGACCCATTTGTCAAGGATGCACTTGATGCAGAGCCAGATAAGCTACTGTTGATTACCCCAGATCCAGTACTATTAAAACGACCGAATACCTCCTCTTCCTCATTTCCATTTTCATTAACTGCACTAGCAGCACGGTCATGTAGAATGCGATGATGCTGCCATGCATCTGAAAAGCACTTTGGGGTGCAATGATAGCTTTTGGCAACAGGTATTTTAGCCTTGACACAACCTAGGCACTGCAGTGTGGCCTGCTCAGATGGATGTACGCTACAGAGAGCAACCTTCTTATCACTTTGCACACGGTACCTGCATAAAGGAAAGCCACATAATATAATCAAACAATCCATGTAAAAGTTTAACAACTTAAACAGTTTACTAGCATTGGGAAGAACAACGCATATTTTAGTTAATGTAATATAATCAATATAACAATAAGCTATTACTCAACAGACCTAATCTTTACAACACCATATAAAAATATGCCTATCATTCATAAGTGATGAATTAAGAACTTCTGGACCTACCGTATAACCAAATATATGAAAAAAAAGGATATATTAAAAAAAATTCCAACTCCAACACAGACAATAAACAAATTCATGTCCTGTGTCTTGGAAGTTTTTTAGAGAGTTGATGTGTCAAATTCAACTAGAAACCTAGAAGTTATATTAATTCTTTCTACTTTTATAAAATAACTATACAGGAGTGACAGCAATAGCAGGCAGCTTATGCTCACTAGTAGACCTTAACTACAGGCAGTATATATAGGCCAAAGGTATAGCCACTAGCATACAGACCTAATTTAGTGGAAACAAGTATACTTTTTGTTGTTTAACCTAACCAAAAAACTAACGGTTCCAATATTAAAGCTTGATTTAACATAAATGAGATATTATTGGGTACCACCAAATTCAAGCAACAGACAAATGGGAATTAACAAAATGGTTTAACAATAATAATTATCAGTTGCGGCATGCCATAAATTTCAAATTAACTGCCTGTTTATATTGGTTGAGTGCACAAACTATGGAGCACCTTTCGCATCCAGGCACCTCTCCTGTTGTATATACAAGTTCATGTGTATCACACGATATTCAGAAGCAAATATGGATAAAAAAAATAAGCATAAGCTATCATACAAATTGACAATAACAATTGCTGAACACGTTTAAATAAACCAACCCTAGTGTGCCACAAGATAGTTACCCTTAACACTTATTTCAATCTCCACAAAAGAAAAATAATTAGTTCACTTAAAAAATAGTCAAAAGTCAAAATCTGTCTGCACTTTGATCATTCAACAGCACGCTAACCAACTGTTAACAAAACAAAATCGTAATGAATTATTATCTTCATACTACTCATGAAAATTGAGCAATCTCTAGGCGTACAAGTTATTTGCCTGAAGTTCACATTCTGAATTGAGAATCAAAAGACTGAAAGCATATGGATACCAGTGCTTCCCCACAACAGGTTTAACCATATGTCAGCACCAGGTAATAAGATTCCTCATCAATGACATAATTTAGAGTTTACAAGAACGAAAATGCACACCTATATTGTCAAACAGAAAACAGCATGTGAATATGCCAGTTTACTGATAATTTAGAAGATTATATAATTAAAGGAGTGAGACCATGATCTTCAGTAATTATCCACCCACCCATCCCCCCTCAGGGAAACAGTAGGTCATGTAGATTGTCTTTCAAATATTTATTTGCAATGAAAATAACAACATTGATTACGAAGATTTCCAATAAATGGAAAAGGCAAAACAAATGAATTTATTTAGTCACTTATGTGAATATAACGGACAAGAATTAACCAGCAGCTATAACAAGAATACCACATGGGTAAGAATACTGCGTCTAACATCAAACCATCACTAGATGAATGAACTTCAAATATAAAAATACAACCACGTAGAGAAGTGCTAAAATTCATACACTTGTAACTAGAACAACCTACGAGCAAACGAAAGACGAATTCAAGTGACTACACACGTGATTCTAAGATGTACACAAAAACTGAAAGTGCTCATCGAAAACATCCATAAGCACCAATTAACTAATCATAGTCATCAAAAGCAAAGGCAATCGATTTCCACAGCTAACAGAAAGACACAATCACAAAAATCAACAGAGGCGAACCATGTTTTTTTAAAAAAAGAAATAGCACTTACCACTTGTACCGCAAGAAATGGCCGTCTAATGGGGCCGTCTCTGGCACATCGTCGGTGGTAACAGTCTTATCGGGTCGCCGAAGGAGCACGTACGGCGTGAGCTCACAGCCTACAATGGGTATCTCAGAGGGGAGGTGCACACGTAGCACGCTCAGCATGCTTTACTACTTGCAATCGTCACAAAACAGCAATCCCAATAACGAAAATTGAACACGAAGACCTACGACTCTGCTAGCTCCTAAAAGACCACGCGTGCAGAGGCGGATACCAGGCGGATCCGCCATTTACTTAACCCGGATACCCGCCAGCCTTAATGGACCCAAAAACAAAGCCCAGAAAATCACAGCATATTCGTATCCACCAGCGGATCTTGCAAGAACAGAGAAGAGAAATTCAGGTTCCTGTGGGAGGAGAAACCTATCGTCTACCGAGCAATTGAAGTTGATTCAATCAATCAATCGAAGTAAGGGGCGTCGAAATTTTCTGAGAGAGAAAGTTCGGTTTTAGAGAGAGAAACAAAAAGGGGATCGATTATTAGGGTTTTACAGAGGAAGTGGAAGTAATCGCTTATGCTTCATTTCTTTTCGGGAGGGGGAGAGAGAGAGAGATAATAGGCTTTATATCATACGACTTTGTTTTTCCATTCGATCTCTCTATTTTCTGTTTTTTTGTGTGGGCGTATTTTCATTCTGCCTTAAATTACACCAGTGTATTACCTTTTCCGTACAAAAACTCATTTACCTAATTTTAAATTCTCTTTATTTAAAAAAACAAAAAGGAATCGGGTTTTTTTTATTTAAAGTAATAATATATTTTCCACAATGCGGGAATAATTTTTTCTCTATTTTTCTGGAAAATAATTGTATTATAGTGATTATCAATTTATCACTGTAGAGTAGATTCTGATCGTTGTGTTGATTCACAAATCCATAATGAATGAAGAGACAGAGTATTTACATGAAAACAAACCTTTCTTTAGAAGTCCTTAATAAACTGGTTTCTATTTAAAAAAAATTAATAAAGTAACTTAACTCTGTTTTTCTTGTTTTCTTTTATTATAAATTCAAAACTTTGCAAAAAAAAAAAAAACTGTCAATTTAAGTCATGGCATTTGGGCTATTTAGCTTGTGGGCTCCCTTTCTAAATAGATATATTTTATTTCATTATATTTTTAAATAATAAAAAAATTATAAAAAAAAATTTTATTTAGGATTTTGTTTATTTATTTGTTTTATTTGTTTTGATATGATGTAAATATATACCAACAACTTGAAGACTTTAATTGTATATCTTTGTATTTTATATCAAAATTTATTTTAATATTTATTTTAAGAAACCAACAACATGAAGACTTTAAAACTATATAATATAGATCAACACGGGGTATGGGGATAAGCTGTTCTCTTTTGTTTTTCCAGAGGTTTCCAGGTTACGTTATTTTGTAGTTTTATATATTAGTAAAATACAGTATGTATTCATAAATGTTTTGTTGATATAAATAATTTATAAATACGAAATAAACATTACTAAAATAAAGGCCAAATTTTCAAATTGATCCTTTATATATGGGGTGAATGTTAAATTTGTCCCTTATATTTCATTTGTTACAGATTGGTCATATATAATTTTATAATTTTTTGAATTGGTCTAAAAAATACTGAATGTGATTATATATCTCTCGTTATAAGTTCAAATGTTAGTTTCTTTTTATGAGTACTTTAAGATTATCAATAAACGAGGTCAAATCAAATCTTAAAATTGAGTAACTCATTTCATAGTCAAACAAGTGAAGTTAATAAAATAAGTTGGTTGGGTTAACATGCCACCATGCAAAATCCAATCCAATTTGTAGTTGTTTGAAATAATTAACCCGTATGTTCGTTGGTTGGATTTCGGGTTCACAACTTTAGAAACCAACCCAACCCGCAAATCCACACATATTTTTTTTATATATATTTTTGTATGTTTTTTATGTGTTTATATTATTAGTTCTTTATAATCAAGATATTTCGACTTTAGAATTTACATAATTACATATATGTATTAACATTTATATATGTTATGGAGTGTATTTTCATTTATTTATATTTATATATGTAAAATTTATATAATTTTTTAACTTTTTTTTTATATATAGGCATTTTCTTTCACTACTTGCAAGTTTATAATAATATTTTTTTCTCATAGAATTATATATTTTTTTAAAAAATTGTACATGTTGACCTACGAATCCGATCCAATCCATAAAGTGACTAAAAAAATTGAAAACTAACTCAATTCAACTCTTAAATAAATTTGCGGGTTGGGATAAAATTTTACTCAAACCCAACCCAACCAAACTCATGCTCACTATTAGTCTTTAGAAGTTTGTCATATCTCATTCATTTCAAATATGAAACTATGTTTTGCTCAAAAAAAAATATGAAACTATGTGTTAAATCTTGAATAATTATTTCTCAGTCCAATTTAAATTGTTGACAAATGAGGTCAAATCAAATATCGAAAGTATGTTTGAAACTAATTTGAGAAATCATAGAAATATAGAGGACCAATATAAAACAAATGAAATATAAGGATCAATTTGCAAACCTACTCTACATATTAAAGACCAATTTAAGATTTTGGCCTAGAATAAAACACTTAAATATATCTTATAAAACAAAATAAAAAGTCCTATTATCACGAAAACGAAGAGCACACAAGGATTTATGAATTAAAAATATAGCAAAGTGGAAATCCACCCTAATACCGCCGAAAAAAAAAACTGAGGAAGAAGACAATGTAAGTTATAACTGAACCGAATGACCATGAAACGTGTAATTTGACCAACGTTTATAAACCAGAGCAATCATGATTCATCACCCATTTTCCCCTCAACCTCAAGTCTCGTCACTAATCATATAATGGCTAAGCTATTTACTTTCTCCCATTTATTCCTTCAGGTACTTGTTGTCTCAGGTATATATGTTACCAACTCTCATGTTTGAATTTTATTATTATGATAATTTGAAGATTAATTTTTGTGAGTGTTGTCGCAGTTGTTTCAATGGAGGCTGGAGGAGACGATTCTAATACGATGTGTACGGTGGAGTTGGATTCTAACAAATGCGATCTCTCTTCCTGTCAACAAGAATGCCAACAGAAATACAAAGGAGTGGGACAATGTTATATAACTTGCATATCAACATTTCATATATCGTGAATGATATCAATAAACCAGCATTTTTTTAATCATTATGTGGGTTATTTCTTGCAGTTGGATGATTTACAAATGAGAAGTTAGATCACATCAAGTTGTTTCTGGTCATTATTGAAACAAAAACAGTAAGAGCGATAATAGAAGAGGACGGAATTAGAGTGGGAGTGGGGGATCTTTACAATAGAAGGTGCAAGAGCAAGTTGAATCTTTGCAGTGTCCAGTGGCATAGGGGTGTTTAGAGCATTCTTGAAGGCATTTCTGATTGTTACAATTGCTCAATTGAACCAGCTTGTGGCAACTATGTTCAGGGATCCTCATCGCATCACCACCACCTTTCGCTATAAAATCAGAGCCTAATCCGCCTGCACCCCCAAAATTCAATAACAATCGCATGAACTTTATTTATGTTGTTTCCTTACGAATCAGAAGGAATCCTACGGTGTATCAATCAGTTCGGGATCGAGAGAGAGAAAGAAGAAAGCGTGAATCTATGTAATTGATAGCAGAAGAAGAAAGATGAGGGTGTTGATTGATTACCTGAGAAAATAAGGATGAGCACGAGATGATAGAGTAAGTAAGGTGATTCCATCTTTAATTGATCTCAGCAGGGTCTTTAAGTGCAAGCAATGTTCTTATAAGAGGGGGTGGGACTAGGGAGGGCAGTAGATTAATAATTAAGGTGGGCTTCAACTTTATGCAGACAAAAGCTAAAAAAGCAAAACCCCAATTTACTAAAAACTTGACAGCTATATCTGTGTGCTTATGTTCCTCTGTATCTTGAACTAGAATATAGAAAAGAATAATATAATCTTCCAAATGGTACAAGTTCGTGTTTAGCCATGTCTTTAATAAGTAGTGGCAAATCGAAGCTCTTATAAGTTGAAACAAGTTGCCTCCCTCGAGTATCAATTCCTTCCTTAAACCTTCTTAAGCACCTTTTATTCTACCCAAAATAAAATACATTTGATGGAAACTTGAACCGGAATATGTAAGTAAAATTGTAAAACCCTGCTTGCTTCCTCAATACTTTTCATATTAAGTGGTAGGGAAATAAATTATACATTCTTACTAGAAAACTAAGAATTAAACTTCCGCAAAAGTATTCATTTCGTCCCCAAACTTTACACCAACTGTCAATTTCATCCCCAATCTTTTTTTGCTGTCACTTTCGTCTCAATATTTCACATTTTGGTCAATTTTATCATTTGACCTTACCTTAACCAAATATTATCGACAGAATCAATGTGACTAATATTATATAATATAAAATTGATAAAAAAAAAAAGAAATTCAAATCCTACCTCAGATTGAAAAACAAGATGTTGAAAGAAGTTAGTCAAAGGATAAAATTGACTAAAATGTGAAACATTGAAGACGAAATTGACAGTAAAAAAAATTTAGGGACAAAATTAACAATTGATGTAAAGTCTAGAGAGGAAATTAGTAGTTTTGCCTTAAACTTTAAAATATATCAACATATTTCTTATAGCAATAAATTTCAGTTCTATCACTCTCAACAATTTAGAAATAACTTTCTTGCAACATAATCTCTTGGTTAAGTTAAGTGTTATCATTGTCTTGAGGAGTTGCATTATCTCGCAATTAAGCTCGATGGCCAAACCAATGTATTAAGGCAAAAAGTCCCAAGTCCCGATTCACATTCACCAGTAATCCGCGAACTAACAGGGAGGGTGCTTCACGAAAAGCCACGTCAGTGGCCAACGGCATCATATAAAATCATGGTGTACGAGAATGTACTCCAAGCATCTTAAAAATCATAAAACACATTTGTATTAAGAAATAAATATGACAAAACTTCGAGAGTCAAATGTCAAAATCCTCGGACTCAAATCCAAAATATGCTACGCAGTCCAGAAAACAATATAACAATCAGTGTTCGGAACTAGTAACCTCCCTTGAGGTCGTTGACGACATCGTATGGAATAGGTGTCACAGTTTCAAGGGTAGCACCTTCAACCATGAAACCAGGTTTAGGACCCACGGGCTGCCTCTTAGTGCTGATTACCTCACCTTTTGCCTTTGCCTCAGCTTTCAATTGATCATTCTTAACTTTCCTCAGACGGAACTCTTCAGTGCACCTTGAGGGCATCACATGCTCCACACGCACATGAATCCTCTTTCTTATAATCCTGTTCCCAACCTGGGTTATGCGAGTTTAGGTTAGAATCGTAGACGATATGACAAAAGGCAAGATGCTTACTGAAACCAGAGAAAAAGAGGGCAAGATGATTGCAAAATGTTTACGACCAAATCAAACGACAACTGGAAGTACATATGATTTTAAAGGGCAACAGTTATGCAAAGAATTGTTGGCATAGAAGAAAAAGTACATATGATTTTAAAGGGCAACAGTTATGCAAAGAATTGTTGGCATAGAAGAAAATCGCATAACAACAAACAATGAAAGATGCCACTGTCCTTTTAGAATAATTTCACACGTTTGGAGTATCTACATGAAGAGTAAATCTCATGAAAGCTAAAAACGTAACCTCTCCACCAACAAGATTGACAAGTTCAATAATCAAAATTCACACGTCTGAAAACAATCGAGCTTAAAGGTTAGCTGCACAAGGAATCACAATGTAGCAAAAACTCAACAACGGTACATGAATTGAACATATGACTCAACAGACCCACCATTCCAAAGGGCGGCAAATCATAAAACGAGCACACTGAGCGTGGATTCAATTAGAATACTAGAGAGTTACAGTTGAGGATAACTGCCACTGAATAGGAGATTATATCAAATTTAGGTCAATAAAAAATCAAAACGAGATAGAAATTAAAAAATAAGTCAAAGCAAGTTCAAGAAATAACAAGGTAGATTTATAAATTCAAAATGCCCTTGGCTACCCGAATATCAATTAGCATAATAGCACTCCCCATCGTATGCTTTCTAAATTACACGTATATAAGATTTGAGATTTTAGTAAATATCGTGCAAATAATAGCCGCAAAAAACCAACCACTGTTATATCAATTCATTTGAAAAAGGATCATACACAAACCAAGATTCGTACTTATTTGTGAGCACAGGCAATGAAATTCAGACGATTCGAGATGCAAGACAGCACACTGATTTCATTCATAACCAGTGTTCATTTCCATTACCACAGAAGCATACCGAATACAAACAATTCATCGACAAGAAATAAGAGACCAAGCACATAATCTAAACTCGTTAGCAGACCCATAAACATATATCTATCATCTATGTAGCTAACTTGAAGAAAGCGAATACAACTTTTATCGAGTAATGATATGATCATATTCATAATTGATAATCGGGAAGCTGTATACCTGCTTGTTGACCTCGACACCGATGGCACGCTTGGTAACATTCCAGACGCGACCGGTGCGTCCGTGGTAGAATTTGTGAGGCATACCCTTGTGGACGGCGCCATTAACCTTGATATCAACATAGTCGCCAATTTTGTAAGTTCTGAGATAGGTGGTAAGTGCTATGGTACCCTTCTTCCTGAATGGCCTAGAGAACGAATCTCTGGTGCGAGATCTCAAACCATGACCAGCCGGCATTTTCAGCTATTAGGGTTTCTCCCTCCTCTGAAATGAAGTGAAGTGCAGCGCAGAGGAGCAAACCACTCTCGAAAGCAAATAACGAGTTTGTGTGCGCGATTTATAGGAGTATCTATCATCTAGGGTTACGGTGTCTCTCTTGGAGTGTTTTTTTTGGGGACCCATTATTGGAGTTGGACTAACACGGGACCAGGATTTTTTTATGGGCTTATAATTGACGGGCCTAGATTATAGAATATAAAATAATGTGTTATTTCTGGGTAAAACAGTTACAGAAGTGTTTTTCTTCTTTTAGGTCCACTACCATTTGGATTTTAGTAACTTGGGTTCCGAATATGGGCCTGCTATACAAAATATAAAGGTCTTTTATTCTAAACTACCATTATATCCCTGAATATAGTATTATTTTTTATTGTGCAAAATATAGTTTTAATATTTTCATTTTGAGTGTTTTTTAATTAGGACCCAACTTTTTTTTTCAAAATGAAACGATTTCAACCAATTTCCTTACTTCTTATGTTTGTCCCTTTATGAGAATGAGAAAAACTAGTGACTTTCAAGAACATAAATAATAATTATTATAATTTACTTTAATATTGGTATTTTTTATTTTGTATGGTCACTTTTTGTTTTCGGCTTCACGTCTACAAAAGCATACTAAGTTCCAGTTTTTTTTTTTTTCCAATAGAGACTCCATACATTCAGTTTTTTTAGTGAATGTATGGAATCTCTATTGGAAAACTGGAGAAGTAAATAGGTGCCCAATTGTGAGCGACAAAATCGCATTCTGCTAGTTTTGCTTTTTAAGTTTTTGGTCATCGAAGAAAGCAACAAAAGGATCAAACGAGACCCAACAAAATTGGAGCTTTGATGGGCCGCAAGAAAGATAGTAGTACAAATTGAGAGTCATCTCTTCAGGAGAGCAAAACAAACATCTTGGATCTTTTCTCTCATGCGCTGCCATGAGTTTGACCACAAAAAAAAAAAAAAAAAAAAAANTAAAATAAAATATTGGACACTGATACATCTGGCGTACGCCTAAACGGCCCTCGAACCGGGCCTCTTCTCCCTTCCACACCTTGCAAGGCGCCCTTGAGCCAATCGGGCGCCCTCGGCACGGTTAGGGGCAGCCATGATCCGTCCAGGGTCCTGGCGCACACCCCCCAAACAACACGTAGTCACCCACGACTACATTGCTCCGCAATTTACGCTGCGGGAGATCGTGGGCTACGGGCTTGTTCACACCCACGATCTCCAGTTGCCTGGCGCCCGTCGTCCTAAGTAACACGCAATCACCCACGATTGCCTTGCTCCGCAATTCTCGGTCTTCACCATCTCCGCTGGTGGAGATCGTGTCTGGTCACGCGGTCCGCCCCGCGCGCTGACCACCTCTCTCCCCCTGCCTTATTCATATTTTTATATTTTATACATCATTAATACGATATTTCGAGAGACAATAAAAATATCCCAAAAATCCAAAATATAATATTATAGTTTTAATTTTTGCTATCATGGAGTTTCAAAGCCAGACCGGGAATGGCCTTTCCAGTTTCCACAATATCCATCATGACCATTTACTATATAGTAAGAATTTTGGTGATTTTGGCGAATCCACGAATGAGGCTTTCCTTGCGTGACACACGCCTACCACCAAAGATTCAAAGAATGCTCTTTTAAGCTTTTTTCTTTGGCATATATCTTTCTTCTTCATGCTCCCTTTTCTCTTTATACTCCATGGACCATGCTCCTTCTTCTAGATTGTAGGCTGGTGCCTTGATGGGGCGGTAAAACTTTCCCTTTTTTATTATTAAGATTAAGATGAAAAGAGTGCATAAATCTTAAAGCATCAAAGATTCAACACCATCAGAATTCACGGCCCTCCAAATTATCAGATGTTCACCCTATATATCCTATTCCCCCATTCACTGTGTCGGTGTGGCTCTGTTTTTCGTTTGTTTTCAATAAACAAGTTAGGATAAAATATTGAGATGAAAAATTTGAATCCTTAGCGGTTAGTAATGGCCTATCAGAAAACGTTATCTATGGGCAAACTTTTTCCATAAACATCACATCATGTAAATTCCATACTCATGAGAAAGTAACCATCCTAGATTACTAGACATCATTTTTTAGTAACTTTATTAATAGGTAGGTTATTCATAATTTGAGGTTTATAGAAAAGTTTTATTTGTTATCAAGTATCATTATATCTTCTAAGAAAAAAAATCAAAGCACTCACAGCAAGTTGATTTGGCATTAAGTCATTAACCCAAGTGGGCAGACAAAGTAAGTATTAAAAAGGAAAAGTGTAATAAATTTTTACTTGAGTAATAATCAAATGGACAAAAATACTAATTTCGTCCCTAAATTTTACATCAGCTGTCAATTTCGTTCCCATTGTTTTACATTTTGGTCAATTTTATATTTTCCTCTTACTTTAATAAAATATTAATGATAGAATCTACATAACTAATGATAAGTAATGTAAAATTGATAGAAAAAAAAAACTCAAATCTTAATTCACATTAAAAAAAACAAGATGCAGTCTATGATTAATTTATTGAAAAAAGTTAATTAAAAGATAAAATTGACCAAAATTTAAAACATTGGGGATAAAATTGACAAAAAAAAAATATTGGAAATGAAATTAACCAATAATGTAAAATTTGGAGAGAAAATTAGTATTTTTTTTCTTTTTTGCCAAATACAGTATATATAAAAGCAAATGTTGAAAACTTAATGTCAATTGTCAAATTAAAAAAATATAAAGTAGTGTCTTGACAAATACGTGACAAAAAGAAAAAAAGTCGACAAAGATCTTGAATAATATAGATTACCATTTACGAAAAAATTATATATATTTCACCTAAATTTATACGTCCATGCCTCTGTGGCTCCTGGTAGTCTGGTATGCTATCTGTTCACACAGCCAAATCCGTGCATAAAAACACGATACCGTTAGCATACCAAAGCAAAGGAAAATTCTAATTAGCAATTGATACCTGAGTCGTCACTCGTGAATCGTGACCATGGCGGAATCAGTTCGAAAACTTATCTTATCTTCCCTCATTTTCTTCCTTATCTTCATCCCCGATCTCACAGCCACAGACGACGCAGAGACTCAAAATTTTGGGCGAAACATTTCTCCGAAAGCCCTGGGACTGGAGAAAGAGAAATTAAGCCACCTCCGTTTCTATTTTCACGACGTCCTCGGCGGACCAAATCCGACCGCCGTCAGAGTCGCCGAGGCTCCGACGACGAACTCTTCCGTCACCGCTTTCGGAGCCGTGGAGATAATGGACGACGCCTTGACGGTGGCTCCCGATCTGAGCTCGAAAATAGTGGGAAGAGCACAGGGAATTTATGCCTCGGCTTCGCAGAGCGAATTAGGGCTTCTGATGGTGTTAACGTTCGCTTTCACGCAAGGCAAATACAATGGAAGTAGTCTCAGTGTGTTGGGCCGAAACACTGTATTATCGCCGGTGAGAGAGATGCCCATTGTGGGTGGGAGTGGGCTTTTCCGGTTTGCCCGTGGGTATGCTCAGGCCCATACTCACGCGATCAATTTCGAGGAGGCTGTTGTGGAGTACAATGTCTATGTGTTTCATTATTGATTTGTGAGACTGCAGACTTGACTTGTAGTCGAGTCAAATTGTTTTCTTTTCTTCACTTTATTCTACCATACTTTCCGGTTTCTCTAGTTCATATCTGGCCCAGATGACGATGAGTCTGTGACTCTGTGTACGCACTTTATATTTTTTCCGTTAATCAGCTGTTGTACTTTTTATAGGCCGCGTTATTATGGAATTGATAATAATTATATCGTCCTTCTAACATGTGTCTTTAGGGCAGATTTTAGGGCAGATGTTAAGTTTTCTTTTAATTGATCAAGTGAGTTTTCAAAACATTAAAAATAATTTTTTTAATGAATTTTCGTAAATTTCAAGATATGAGATTCTCTATTAACCAATCAAAAGAAATCTTAAAATGTACCTTAAAGACACATGTTAGATAAATCCTAATTATATTTCTGGTGTAATATTAATCGGATGAATTCGTGAATACCTGAACATACATAGTTACATACATAGTTACATGAGGCATTTTATATATTTTAAATATATATATATTCTTTTATAAAATTATCACCTAATGTTTTACTTTTACCATAAGAGGCCCACTCATTGCTGTTCGGGCCATATGATCCAAATATATGAGTTGGATCAATTCAGACGTTGGGGGTGTATGATTCACCGGTTCCACCAGTGAACCAACTGTCAATTCCTTTATAAAAAACAACTGGTCTATTTTTTTTTTTCATACTACAATTGATAATAGATACAATTTGGTTCGGTGTTCATAGTATATATCTCAATTGATTTGTAAAAAAATATTTAGGATATGATAGATATTGGATATGGATAAAATATAAGCAGTAAAAAATTAAAAATCATAAGTAATCAATTAGATTTGTGCAAGATTTTTATTTTAGTTTTCGAGTAGGTTACTAGAGCAAGATGGTAGAAAAATATCAATAAAAAATTACAAGAGTGACCTTTAATAAAATTACTCTAATACTCAAGTTAGAGAGGAACAACGAGAGAGTAGAGTATTTAAGAGAGAAAAAGTAGCTCACTTGGCAGTGGAATAGTCGAGCAATATTTATAGTTGAAGAATGTCATCTTTATCGTTTCGAGTGTGCGAGATATCCAAGATAATGATTCCTAAAATCTCGGAGCCACTAAATAAGTGGGAGAACTTACGGTTGGCACAACAAATGCCAAGCTTCATGTAGATGTGATCCTTGGGATTCTAGAGCTTAGTCATCGGAAGTTAATGACTATTGCCATGGAAGCATCTCCCATGCGATCGCTTGGAACCCTTGGAATAGGGTTAGCTGCCTCAGGCGAGTGTGACCAGCCATATGTGAATATATTACTAGTTCTTCTACCGATGGTGCTTGGCTTGCAGTCATATGCAAGTATATTACTAATTCCTCCACCGATGGTGGGCATTCCACCTGGCGGAGGAGATGACCCTCGGCAGTATAAGGTATACCATTAGTCCGCCCTCCTATGGCAGGCATGGACCTATTTGACAGTTAATGAGCGCTCGGGTCATTACCAAATGATGGCGAGGATCAACTTAGATGCGACATTTGAGTGACTGATCACAGGCATCCCGTGGAGCATACTCGAGTCGTGGGACACGTGGCACATGGCTATTGGAGGAGGGGGCCATCATGCATGACTCCTTGTTTGTTGTGAGTGAATAGGTATAAAAATTAGAGACGCGTAACACATGTAAGTTTTTTATCATTTAATACAATTAATCCCAATTGATGTCCTATTTGATGGTCCAATTTCAATTTCACTTTTCTACATTTAAAGCCCTTTAAAATTCATTAACCTACATTAAGTATATTTAATTCTTCATTCGTAACTTGTGTCACCATTGATGGAGTGGTACCCTCAAGGTTGCTATAAATATGAGTTCCTAGACCTTATTTCTCATCACCTAAAGCAAACACCATCAGATTATATGAGAAATCAAAGGATAGAAGCACTCATATTCTAGTTCTTATTTTAGTTCTAGTGTTCTTGAGATCTCTATTCTGAGGCAATGACTAGAGATATGTTCCGCATTTATATTTTTAGTTTAGATGAACAAATGTATGTTTATCTATTAAATTTCTAACAACACATACTATTGCATTATATATTAACCTTTAAAAAAAACAATTTTTAAAAAAGAAAATCAAAGAGACCTTCAATTATTTGTTTTTTAAAGTTTAAACAAAACATGCTAGAGAAAATGCTTTAAGAAAATATTTACCACTCATTTTTTTGTTTTATAAACTAGAAATTTGTTTTTTTGTTTTTAAAACTGATTTAAGAAAACAATTAAATTAAACGTTTATTTTGTTTTTATAAACTAAAAACTATTTTTAGAAACATGAATCAAACAGCCCCTTAATTGCGTGACGTCAATGGTGGGTCCCAAATTGTTCCCCAACTTGAGCCAAAGACATCCATAAACTGATAAAAGCAACATGCATAGCAATTAGCAAAACAAACTTGCGAATCAGTAATCACCATTCACCACCATGGCGGAATCAATCCTAAAGTTCCTCCCGTCTTCTTGCCTCGTTTTGTTCGTAATAATCTTGCTTTTCGATCTGAGCTCCGGCGAGAATGTGGACGAATTCTGGCGAAGCATNACAAATAACATGCAGTATAAATCATATTACTACTAACTTGGTAGTAATTAGTAAAATTTTTGGGGGCCGGTGGCCCCCTTGTCTCCGTCACTGGGCGAGAATGTCGACGAATCTTGGCGAAGCATGTCTCCCTCAGAACTGAGCCTCAAGCAAGAGAAATTAAGCCACCTTCACTTCTACTTCCATGACAACCAGACCGGACCGGACCCAACCGCCGTCAGAATCGCCGAGGCTACCATAACTAACTCTTCCACCACTCGGTTTGGTTCAGTGTGGATGATGGACGACCCGTTGACGGTCGGGCCCGAGCCCACTTCCAAAACGGTGGGCCGGGCTCAAGGCCTGTACGCCTCTGCTTCCAAAACAGAGGTGGGATATCTGATGGTGTTGACATTCGCTTTTACGGAAGGCAAATACAACGGAAGCACTCTCAGTGTGCTGGGCCGTAATACCATACGATCGGCGATCAGAGAGATGCCCATCGTCGGTGGGTCTGGGCTTTTCCGTTTCGCCCGTGGGTATGCTCAGGCCCACACTCACACCGTCAATTTCCAGACACATAATGCCATTGTGGAATACAATGTCTACGTGTTCCATTATTGATCATGCCCTTTTTATTTAGTTCTTTTATTCTCTCTGCTTTATTTAATTCCCCCTACCTGCTGCATTTCACATGTGTGTTTTTTTTTATGGCTATATAAGTTATTTAATCATATTTCAGAAAAATAATGTCATATTCTTATTTGAAATAAACACTTGACTCATCAAGAAAGGGGAGAAAAGAAAGTGCTGTACGTGCTGCCATGACTTTTGTATCAAACTATCAATTTCAAATAGTAATATATAATTACATAATTGGAAACAAATAATTTTTTCCTGGGTTAAACTATTGGTATCCTCTGCCTGTCCGAACAACGATCTAGACGAAGACTAATTCCATTCAGACCTTAGAAACGATACAAATATAACCCTTTTAACAATGTCGACTTAAAAATGACTTGCATAGACTTAAAAAGAAAAATACCCTGTACCCAAAATAAAAAAAATAAAAAGAAAAATACCATAACCACAACTTGTGTATCCAAAAGATTATGCAAATCATATATACATTAGCTACACTGTTTTTCTTTGGGCCAACTACTATACCTAGACTTGACTTTGCGGGCATCATTTTATTTTTTTGGTGATAAAACTGGAAATTCATCAAAACACGGAAAAGTATGAACATAGAGAGAACTTAAAGGAAGCAATCCTTCAAGTTTCAAGTTCTAGTCCTAACTTCTAAATATAAGAATCATGGGAAGAAATAAAGTTAAAAGATAAAAGACGATATAAAGCATTAAAGATAATTGAGGAAGTGCTATGACTTTGTTCTCAGCCATCAAATCATCAGTTGGATAATTCATAATTATCTTCTCAAAAAATATGTTTAATACTTTAATAGAATCCTCCTCAAATGATGAAAGCAAAATTAAAACCAAGAATTTCAGATAGCCACATATTCACATATTTTACTATAATTAATAGGGAAATTGCATTTATCCACCCTAAACTATATGTTCAATTATAATGTCCCTAACTTATTAAAAATAGCAATTAACCCCTAATCTATTAATTTCATAACAATATCTCCCAACCGTTAGTAACACCGTTATCTTTATTTCTTATAAGTCCCTATAACTTATATAAATACTTCATAAAATAGTCAAATGACATAATTACTCTTATCATACATTTTAGTTTATTTTACTGTTTTATTTTTTGAAAATTTATGTTTATTTTTTGTTCAATTATACATTTTTCATTCATTTATTTTTATTTCATTGTATCAAGTTAATACAAGAAAATTTAAATAAATATATTTAAATTATAAATATTAACAAAAATCAAAATTAACAAAAAATTGTTATAATAAAATGCTAATCCATTTTTTAAAACAAAAAAAAAGCTTATCCATTTAAATATATAAAATAAAGTAAATTATATATCTAGCAACACAATTGTATATATAATTAATTAGAAAATTATATTAACTTCAAAATGTTATACCAAAAATTAACAAA
>QANZ01044784.1:171337-190815 GCA_003254925.1 Chamaecrista fasciculata
TTTTAATTGCAGATGATGAATGAATCATACCAACCTAAAAACGATTAATTAATAATGCTATAAAAATGAACAATAGTGTGGATTACTTGCATGATGAAGGGATATTCTCAAATGAATACTTGATTCCCAAGGACTCTCCCCATAACAAAGTTGAGAAAGTTGAGAATGGTGATTTAGCCGTAAGAGAGGAGATGAATATAGGTTTGATTTTGTTAACTAGGGTTACCAACATTCAATTATAAATTTGAAATACAAGATATTTTAAATTACAAAATTAGTTAAATATAAGGGTAGTTAGGTCATTCAAATTTACAAATGATGTGCGTGTGCGCATGCTTCTGTACAAATTTATATAACATTGATGTATTGATCTACGCTGACTACAAGTTATTTGTTTTTCCAATATACACAATTCATAACTAGTTATCGTGACTTGTTCATATAATTGCTTTTGTGAAACATGTAAATGTATAAATTAAAGTACAAACATTCTGGAGTAGTTTACACTTTACTCTGATTAAATTAACATATTAAAAAAAGGGATAAAAACACGAGAAAACGGATCCCCTGTACTTCCAAGCGGTGAAATTCTGTGAAATTCGTGAGATCTCAGCCGTCCATATAATCTATGCTCCTCATATTGCCACGTCGCCCTACTTTTTTTTGTTTTGTTTTTCACAACACATGGAGGCAGTGTTGTTTTCGTAAAACCATTTCTCTCTTTCAATCGTGCCCTAGCAGAGCATTTGGTTTTCTTATTTCTCTCTTCTTAGTCTATCGTCGCCGGCGTTCATCTCCGGTGAAGCTCAGGTGCGTAGCCGAGATTTCGCCCCCTCCCATCTCGCGCTTCAGTGTACTTCAATGTCGGCAGCGTTTCTCTCGTGGCCACTGTCGCAAGCCTCTCTTCGTCGCCAAAACCACTTCTCTCCGACGGGGCTATAGGAACGTCTCGGGTTTCCATATTTTCCTCTATCCGCCAATCCCACTGATTCTTCGCTCCCGGTATTATCTTTTTTTTTCTTTTTTTGATTGATTATTGTGTTATAGATTGAGTGAAGTAAACTTGTACTCTAATTTTGAATCAGACCTTCCAACAGCTCTAGAGCCAAGTGCTAATTCAGATTCGGTGAAAATAACGTCAATGCAGAGCCAGTATTTTGATGATTTTGTTACAGACAATGTTGAATAGGTGGGTACCAAAATTTCTTCTCATTACGATTGCTTTGTTTGGTCATATTAATGTCCCCAAATAAGTATAAGTAAGGATAACTTTAATTATTTAGACATTTTGTAATTGTACTGTGGAGGATTATGCACTGCTGTCATGCTATCTTGGGTTGTGATTTGTGAGAGATGATATGATAAACAAAAAGGGATAAGAAAAAAAAAAGACTAACTGTTTTTCAAATAAAAAATAAAAACTAACATGCAACTCCAGAAGTACAAGATGTAATGTGAGATTATTTTTGTCAAATTAGTAGTCTGGGTATAATCAAAGATAGCTGTAACAACAATTGAAACTTTAACACTATTGTTCTGTTATTATGGCATTCTATTATATTTCATTTTCTAGTACTTTAATCTTCACTAATTGTACAAGACTACAAGTTGCATTTTGTTAATGATCCAATAATTATTGTGTTATTCTGATATTGAATCAGCTAAAGATTATGATATTCATACCTATATATGCCTTGTTAGTCGTGTTTTTGAATTGTGATGCAAGTTGACAATTTGCAATGTTGACAATTTTATTTTTCCTTTGGAATTCTTTTCTATACATTGTGATGTAAGTTGTCTATATATTATTTAGGGATGATTGGTATAGAGATGGGTATGTTACTTTGCTTTTATATATTCCTATAATATAAAAGCTTTGGGATTGTTTCATGGGAGTTACAGCCTTAAAAAGTTGTTCCCTTGGTCTGATTACTATAAGTTTCCCTTGATTCGCTTTCTGAGTTTTATTCTAATAATAAGATAATGAATACATTTAAAATTGTGCATCAATATAATATACTGAGCAAGTATCTTTAGATGCAAGGATTGATTATGGTGAAGGCAGTGAAGTCATCCAGAAAATGCAATGCAGTGAAGTCATCCAAAAAATGCAATGCAGTGAAGTCATCCAAAGACTGTCCTGAGGCTACAAAGGAACATCTTGGGAGTGTTTTGGGACTGTATTGGAACAGTTTTTTAAAACTGTATTAGGTCTCTATCAGGATAGATTTATTGAATTATGTTACAAAGATGTAAAAGAGTAACATATATTGTAATGAGAAATGTAATATATTTCAATTCTTAATTTCAATAAAGATACAACTTTCATTGTTCATAGATTGTTCTTATATGTATTTCAAATCTTATTTTGCATTGTTTGGACATATTAGCAATGCGAGTGCTGTTTCAATGAGAAATATGAACTGGTATTCATCGAGTCTTCTTTACAATAAGAGGTCCAATATTTCAATCTGAAATTTAAGATGACATACTTCTAATTGAAATCTGATATATTATAGTGCAAATTGTTTCAAAAAGAATTCAACAATATCACAAAGTTTATTGGGGAGGATCAATACTCAATCAAATTACAAGAACTTCAAAAAGCCATTACAAAAATTTCTTTCATGGATTCCTCAGTCCACAAAGTAACTAAAATACTCTTCCATATTATACAATGAGAAATTCACTCAAACAACTATAGCTAGGATTTCTCTCAAACAACCCAGTAATTCAAACTTAAAGAAGTAACAAAATGCAATCAATCTACTCTTTGCTTGTATCTAGACCCTTCTGAAAAGCTCTCCTCCATGTCTAAACTGGTGTGCAAAATGCAAATGTCTACAATTCAGGCAATCAATCCATCTACTCTTTGCTTGTATCTAGTCATCTGCAAAGAAACATGAAAGTCATTTTTTTAATCTCATTTTCTTCCTATTTAGTATACAAATTAAAAAAAAAAACAGATTTGGGGATCATTTTGAATTCTTAATCAAAATAGATTAACATTGGACAACCTAATACTCTGCAACTCTCACACACATGCCTAATGAATCAGAGGAGTGAATGAATCAGAATAAAAAGTTAAAAGGACTCATCACGACACAAAGGATAAGATAAAAACCATTAAAAGGAAGAAGGTTCTCACAAAACAGGACTCATTCATACCAATACGAAACCAAAGAGTGAGTGAAGTAATAATTGCATGAAAAAACTAGAGAAGAAGTAATAATTGCAAGGTTGTGATTGACTTCACAAAATAAGGCATGAAAAAACGAAAATCAAAGCCAGAAAGACAGGAATCTCATCACCTCATTGAGGACATAACACAAACACTTGAAGGGCACAAAAAAAGAAAGAAGAAACAAATATGAAACTCAAAATTAAAACCAAAGCCAAGAAACATGAATAGAGAGGGAAGTCATACCCATTGCAGGAGACGAGGGTTCTCGAGCAAGACGGAGTAAAGTGGGAATAACAAAGACGGAGCAAAGAGGGAAGGGGCAAAGAGTGTTTGCAAAATGGGGATAGGGTTTCAGAAGTTCAGAGGTAAATGTTGAAAGGCTTCGTCGGAATCCATGAGTGAACGAAAGGGAGCTTGGTGGTAGTGATGGTGGCGATTTTCTTTGAAGAGGCGAGGGTTTGGAATTGCAGGAGGAGTCGAGGGGTTAGAAGTTGAAAGTGTGAAAAACAAAAGAAGAAAAAAAATAAGGCGACGTGGCGAATTAACGTGCGTAGATTAGATGCACGGCTGAGATCTCACGAATTTTACAGAATTTCACCGCTTGGAAGTTCAGGAGATCCGTTTTCATAGACTATAGTTTTAAACATGGACGACCAGAAAGGGGTGGAGCCATAAAATATAAGATATATATGGTAACCTAACCAAAACCAAGTATACATTCATAGTGACACACTGTTGAAGTCCCACATTACTTATTAAAGGGTCTTCTAACACTCTATATATAATCCATCATAATAATAATAATAAATGTTGCCGTTATATTTATCTATTTTATCGGAGCTCCCCGAAGGGACAGGTAGCCATGATATTTAAATTGTTTGTCGTTTAAGTATCTATTTTTTTTTTTTGGTAAGAGTTTAAGTATCTATTTTCTCATATAACTTCAGCACGTAGCCATTTTTTTTTTGGTAATTAAAAAGTAAAACACAGAGCTCAGACGCACATTTTGTCATCGTAAATCTGACGGTTGCGATTGACCCACAATCACGAGTGTGCAGACTTATCATCACAGCTCACTACGGAATGCACCAGCCGGGAATCGAACCCGGGTCTGTACCGTGGCAGGGTACTATTCTACCACTAGACCACTGGTGCTTTTTATTAAAGTAGCCATTTTTAAAGGACACATACGTACCCTTTCTAGTGTTCTTTTTTTTTTGGCCTGAGCCCTTTCTGGTTTATACTCGTCTTTTTTTACCCCGCCCCTTCTTAGCAGTTAGAAGGAAATAGTTGAAGTGGGTAATCAACTAATATCAAATTTGAAACATTCATACTTTAATTTCTCATTATAATAGAAGAAGACCTTGAAAGGCGGTTAGCTGTGTGGTTGAAATGTTGAATGTTCAAGTAAAACACGCACACGCTAGCTGAAGCCTGAAGCAGCAACCTTCTAGCAACGTGTAAGATTATGGTGAAGTAATTAATAAGATTAGATCAGAAGGTTGTTTTTGTTTATATATAACACTTCAATTTATCCAGAACTACATATTTAATAAGATTAGTCAGTGCCTGCAAAATGAACAGGAAATATAAAACGGACATTTTGTGTGGGAAGAAAACTAACGCCCACGCGTATTTCCCTTGAAGTCAATATGTGTAGTAGTCAAATTCCACATAATGTAACTTTAAATTCATCTAATGTTTCCCCACAATGGATTTCATCTTGAAAAATCGTCTCTTGCAAATCATGGTTTCAAACAAAAAGTTAAAAACTTCAAGTTATATTAATTTATGTATGTGCTGACAATCTGATATTGATATATCACAAAAGAAAATTCATGAATACGTCAAATGTGATAAACTCTAGCTAATGTGGCATCTGATAATTATTGAAAAGAAAATAAATTATCGATGAGTCTTTTTATTTTATTTTATTTTTATTTTCGTGTATTTAAAAATAATTTTAAAACGAGTTTAAATATAGATATTATCGGAGAGATTAATATTTATTTTTATTAATATAATTGAGTGTTTTGAAATATAAAAAAAATGTTTTGGGAAATATATATTAAAAATATCCAACCATTTGAAAGGGTTGCCAGATCAATGCCCTTCCTTAATTCCTACATAAACAAATAATTGATGTTGGCCAATTCTTTACTGAATAAATCAAAAATACCAAATTTTTTTATTTTCCTATGAAACAAACAAAAAATGTGCTTTGGAAATATTGTTTGGTTCTTAAACAGATAACGAAGCTATACATTTTTTGACTAAATACTTATCGTCAAGGGCGGCTGCATTCTGTTCAATGTCCTGCCAGATAAGAAATACTGACTATACATAAAGGCACATGTTATGAAAACTGATAATTAATATAGTATTACAATTAACACCATATTTCACATTAAGTACGCTTCTTAATTCTTATCACAGTTTTTTTTTTTTAAATTTGGTGAACATTTTAAAACCACTTCTATATAAAAAGAACTAGCTGATTAGTTAATGTGAAAAGAATATCTATATATATATATATGTATAAATGGGTTCAATTATATATATATATAATGATAATAGAAAAAATAATGGGTGATGCGACCCTTTTTTTTTTTTCTTTTGCCAGACATGCGGGCTCTACTAAAATGATAAAAATATAAATTATATTTTTATTTCTTGGCCAATTTTTTTTGTTTCTTTGATCGATTAAGTTATAGAATTATAGACAAATGGATTCTAGAAGCTTGAACTTTGAATAGGAATTAATGCGAGGGATTCGTGGGTCGTATGCGACTGTAGATGATTTTATAGATTAGTGTGTTTTTAGAGTGTACATGAATATAAATATATCAGGCCAAAAAAAAAAAGTGTACATTAATATAGCTAGGTTATATAATTTTTTGTTTAAAATAACCCATTTTTCTTGCCTACCAAAAAAAATAACTCATTTTTCTTTGCGTATATAAGTAGAAATATTTTTTTGGCCAAACATAACTGGTAGAAATATAATGTTTATAGAGCGAGGATTCGAAATACATGCAACGTGGAAAGGATGTGATACATATGATTTTGAATTTTCATTAACATGCAAATTAAATGATAAAATAACTACGAAAATATTTATTTTTGAGTGGAAACAAATTAAAGAAAAATTTGAATAAACATTCTTCTTATTTGAAAGTAATCATCATTCCTCATCAGCCAAGAGGGGTTATATGGTAGATTAACAGACTAGTGAGACACCAATTTTTTTTTATTTTGTTTGTTTTGAAAGAATGGAGTCCAGATTTATGAACCAATTTCAACACTCAACGCGTACACGGAAATTAAACTCAATTATATATATATGAATCATCACCATGGAAGTTTCATATATCCAAGATAACACTGAGAGTGCACAACGTACCACTCGTCATCTTTGACGTTTCAACCGTCCTTCCCTATATATACGTACCACCATCACGGTACCACCCCACACTCATCCATATATCATTCCTCAAAACACACACACTGACACACATACACACCAACAAGATGAATACTCGCGTTGCTCTCTCCCTCGTTTTGGCCTTCTTCTTCTATGGTACGCATAAATATATAAAGCCTGTAGTAAATACTCTAGTAAATATATAAATATATATGTTGTTGGTGCAGGTGGTGATGGAGCCACAGTGAGTTTCAACAACAGGTGCAGCTACACAGTGTGGCCGGCCACACTAACCGGTGACCAAAAGCAGCAGCTCTCCAAAACCGGGTTCCAGTTAGCACCTGGGAAAACTGACTCCGTCACTGTGCCGTCTCCATGGTCGGGCCGGTTCTGGGGTCGAACCGGATGCACCACCACCTCGGGAAAGTTCTCCTGCGCCACCGGAGACTGCGGGTCGGGTCAAGTATCCTGTAACGGTGCGGGCGGAAACCCACCCGTGACTCTGGCAGAACTGACCGTAGCATCCAACAAGGGACAAGATTACTACGACGTAAGCAACGTGGACGGCTTCAACGTACCCTTGTCCATCGCTCCACAAGGCGGGTCGGGTCAGTGCAAGAAGTCAAGCTGCCCGGCCAACATCAACAGCGCGTGTCCGTCAGATCTTCAAGTGAAAGGATCCAACGGTAAAGTGATCGCGTGCAAGAGCGCGTGTTTGGCTTTTAACAAGGATCAGTATTGTTGCAGAGGGAATTACAACACTGCCGCAAAATGCCCACCCACTAGTTACTCTCAGTTCTTCGAGAAACAGTGTCCTGATGCATATAGCTATGCTTATGATGACAAGACCAGTACTTTCACTTGCTCTGCTGGCCCTAACTACACCGTCACTTTCTGTCCTGCATCTTAAACCTAATTAACTTCAATTCCACTCCACAGGGATCGAATTTAATTAATAATAAATAAATTGTCATGGAATAAATTAAAGATCATCATATATATGTACCAATAAGCATCAACATTCACCTAGGTGATTGTATTATTGTATTGATCGATACATGCATATATATAATAATGAAATTTGTACTTCTTAATTAATTTAGGGCTTTAATTTGCTATCGTTAAATATTAATTCCTTTTCTAAATGATTATGACGGTAACGATATATCGATGTTTGATATCAACTAACTAGACGAACAAAAAGAAAGTTTCCTATATATTAATATGTGGTTAATTGTCTTTGAAAGGACTAACAACTCAGCTGTGATCCAATATAATTCAATATCCAATGCATGTGCCTCTGTTTTAATTATTTGGGATAGATGAACTTTGTTGCTCTCTGTTTTCTAACATGTATTATATATACGCCGCATAAGTTGACATGACCTTGACTCAATGAGATGAGAATACGTCAACCATGGATGCTGATTCTAAACTTTTTGTTATTTTTTGGATAAAAAAGAACCTCAGCCTCGTTGACACTCGTTCAGTCAATTAATCCTCATATCCCCTGACCACCATGCATATGCATTAATAAAAAAGTTAATTTAAAAATTTGTCTTTTTCTTTTTTCCTGCTTCTACTTATTAATTCCCTCCATTTTAAAAAAATTGATATAATTTTTTCATACTACATCAATAAACATCAAGCTAGTGAATTGATAAAGTCCATTACTATTTTCTTATTTAGTAAAATATTTTTTTAACTCAAGTGTAATTTTCTAGATGAAGGGTATTGTTGCGTATATATATTTTAGAGGATTTCAAAGCTGCGCAGTCTAACCAGTAAGCAGTAATTAATAACTAGGAACTATATATAGTTTTTTGAGATGTTTCTGATGAATTGATAAAAGACTCATATAATTAAGAGAGTTATTTATTAATTTATATAATTAAAAAATAACAAACAATACATAATTGAATCTATTTTGATCCTAAATAATGTATAGGCCAAATTTTAATTTAGTCCTACTTCTTTTCCTTTTTTTTTTTNAAACGGATGTGCAGAGAATCGGGGGAACTGGTCAATAACCGGCCTGAACGGTAGGTGAATTGGTTGAACCTGTCTTATTTATTTTTTTGTTTTCTTTTTTCTTTTTTGCTTTTTTTGGTCTTTTTTTTTAATAGTTATGGGTTTAGAGAATGTTGATTATGAACCAAAATTTGATAGAGAAAAGTGATTATAAAATGTCACTTGATGATTTTATGTTGATGAATATTATGAAAATTGACTATATCTATATTAAATATTAATTTATGTTAATTTAGGAAACTTGTATCTATATGTTAATGTTATAATTGTATTTTGTAACCTAATTATGAATATTGGAATTAGAATTTTATCATATTTAAGTTATTATTATTATTTTTAATTTATTTATTTGTCAACGGGTCTGACTCCGGTTGAACTATATTTGAACCTTAAATCGCTGCCTCAGCCGATTCAATGTCTGGTCCGATTTTTAAAACCATGGTGGTAACTCTTTTTTTTTTCATTAATTTGTTCTTTATTTTTTTGAAAAAAAAAAATAATTGCCATGATTCTAAATAAAGAAACGATTAGAGAAAATAGTTTAATATTCAGCTTTACTTATTCAATCATTTAAATTTCAAAATTTTAACAAAATGACATGCTGATTAATACATGCATTCAGTTTAACGAGTTATTAATATAAGCTAAATGAAGAAATAGCTTTAGTTTTGTGAAATATATTTATTCCAGAAAATTGAAACTTGAATATTTATTAACGGGCCCATACTCATCTAGTTAGACCATTTAATACTCGTTTTTTTTTTTACTCCATTCTTAGCACGAAATAGTTGAAGTGGGTAATCAACTAATTAATGTCGAATTTGAAACATAAAGGATCGATCATACTTTTCAATATGCTAGAAGAAGACTTTGGAAGGTGGCTAACTGTGTTGTTAAAATGTTGAATGTTCAAGTAAAACACGCACGCTGAAGCAGCGGTCTTCAAGTAAGCAACGTGTAATATTATAGTGAAGTAATTAATAAGAGAGTAGTGTTGTTTTTAACAGTGATGTGAAAACCGGACCGGACCGGTTGAACCGTTACCCGAACACACAAGCGAGTTGGTTCAACCATTTGAACCGGAATGATGGTTGGACCGGAAATAACCGGCCAAGAACCGGAAAACCGGAACCAACCGCAAAACCGGACCGGCGGTTCTCAATTTTTTTTTTTATAAAAAATCGTTTTGAGCCTTGTAAAGATCGAACCCATGCCCTTTCTTCACACTTCCAACGCCTTTACCATCCCAACTGTGAGGCTCTGTTAGCTTTCTCTTACCAATTGTTTTACTTATCTAATAAATTAATAGATTTAATGCATCTCTTAGACCCAAAAAAAAATATAGAGGGTTTATATTTAATATATTAAAAATAATTATTTATTACGTCATCCGGTCCAAACATCCGGTCCGACCGATTCAACCGATCCGACCGTGAACCGAACACTTGTCCGAGTCTTTGTCCGGTTCGGTTATGACAACACTGGTTTTTAATTTGCATATATAACTATAAATATACACAATTATACATCATTATTTAACAAACCATCCCAAGTGTTACGTGCCTGCGAAATGAACAGGAAATATAAAATGGATGTTTTGTGGTGGAAAGGGGAATGAATGAAATCATGAATTAATGGAAGCGACTGAAGAAAATGCACGTCGATGGTTCCATGCGTATACTATTCCTTCATTGGGAGGACTTATAACTTTGAAGCTGAAGTCAATATGACTATGTACGTGTAGTCAATCCCACATGTAACGTCAAAAAAATAAAAATTTCCACATGTAATGTCAAATGTATTTAAGTTTCCTCCGCAAATTACGGCCTAAGGCTAACGAGGTTCGGTCCTCACCCATACACACATGCGCAGATTTCAACTTGAGAATTCCTCTCTTGCAAATAATTAATGATTTCAGATTCAAAATTAAACTTCAAGTTCTAATAATTTATGAGCTGATATTGACCGGATCATTTTCTGATATTGAAAAGAAATAAAAAATTGATGAGTCTTTTTATTTTTTTAATCGTTGGGTATTTAAAAATAATTTTTAAATAGTTTACAATAAATTATTAATGAAATTTATTTATAGATATTTTTTTCCAAAACAAGTTGATCTTTTTTCTTGGCTTTAAAAATAAAATTTTCTTAGAATTTTTTAAAAATTAACTATCAATCAATTTTTTAAAATAAAAAGCAAACTTCAGGAATGAAATCAAATAAATGTAACTTGTGAAATTATTATTATTTTTATTCCAAAATTTCAGATAGTTTCTAGCTAGCCAGTTAGATATATATATATAAATGCATTTTTAGTTCCGCCCTTAATAAGTAAATGCATTATTTTTCCCACCTATATTTATGTATGTAGACAGATTATGTAGTATATATTAATTGTATGCATCCTTTATAAATTTCAAAGTTATCCAAATGTACACATGCATGCATGTTTCTAGCTACTAGTCATATATGGAGAAATAGAAGTGGGAATGATATATAATAGGTTTGATTACAAAAAGTTTAAAATTATGGTCGATTAAAAAAAACAACTTAACGATCATAGAGACACATTTTATGAAAACCGATAGATATAGTTTAACAATAACTCAGTGTTGTCAGAACCGGATCAGACTTAACGATCTGACTGGTTCAACCGCCAACCGAATACAAGTGCGAGTGGGTTCAACCAAAATAACGAAACTGGCATTTGGACCAGATTGAACCGGAAATAAACGGCTGAAAACCGGGTCCAACCGCCAACCCGTCCAAAAAACCGGTGGTTCACCCATTTTTTTTTTTAATCTTTTATCCTTCTTTTTCATTTTTTCTTTTAATATTTAGAATAAAATAGATTACTAATTATATTAAAAATAATTTTGTATCATTATAGAGGATTTATATTTAATATATTAAAATAATTATTTATTGCATCATCCGGTCCGATCGATTCGACCAATCAAACCGTAAACCGAACACTAGTCCGAGTCTTTGTCCTTTCGATTTTGATAACATTGCAATAAACACCATTATATTTTTCACACTAACGCAAACAGTTATTCTTATCATTGTTTTTCAATTAGGTGAACTTTTTATAAAATCTCACCTATTAAAAAGAACGAGCAAATTAATGTGAAATTGGATAAAAAAAAATGTGAAAGGATTTTTGTTTCTTCAATTGTCAAACTAAAATATATGCATATATGGAGCAATCAATTGGCCAGCGACAAACCTTTAAATAAAACTAAGATCCGCAGAGGATTTGTCCATCGAATTAGGAGATATCTTGGGCAACAAAAAAATATATGCATGCATGATGCATCCGTGCCCTTCCACCATTCATTTCGTTTCCCTTATTATTCAATTCCTCCATAAAGAACAGAAAAAAAGAAAAAGAAAACAAAAAGAAAATTTTGGTATATTTTAATTGACAATAATCAAGGAAATTAAAATCTTTCACTTTATCATCTCATTCCCCGGCCCTCTTAAGACAAGTTATGAGTCTGATGTTTACATATATATATATATATATATATATATGTACTCAAACGTAACATTTAATTTGCTTGGTTATATATTATTATTAATAATAAATACACTTCGATTGAACTAATTAATTATAAATAAAATAAACGCATTATATATATATGGTAGACTAATTAACAAGGGAAAAAAAAAAAACAGAGCGAGACACTAGCTACATTTTGTTTGTTATGAAGGGAGATGGAGTCCAGATTTACGACCCAATTTCAAAACTCAATGCGTACACGGAAACTTAATTATATGGATCATCACCATCATTATTCATCATCTAAGATAACAGTGATCATTAGAAGTGTTAATTCACCACGTACCACTTCTCCATCTTTGACGTTTCAACCCTCCCTCCCCTATATATACCATACCACATTACCACCACTCCCCACACTCTCATACTCAACCATACATTACATACATACACACTAACAACATGAATACCCGCGTCGCTCTCTCCCTCGCTTTGGCCTTCTTCTTTTGTGGTACGCATAATTATAATCAAACGCATTTAATTACTTTAATTTGTTCATTCCAACTTCATTCAATTCTTCCTCCCTTGATTTATTTTTTTCATTATATATATAATATCACATTCACATTATTCTATATATAATTATTGGTGCATGCAGGTGGTCATGCAGCCACAGTGAGTTTCAACAACAAGTGCAGCTACACAGTGTGGGCAGCCACACTAACCGGTGACCAAAAGCAGCAGCTCTCCAAAACCGGGTTCGAGTTAGCACCTGGAGCAACCGACTCGGTCGACTTGCCGTCTCCATGGTCGGGCCGGTTCTGGGGTCGAACCGGGTGCGCCACCACCTCCGGCAAGTTCTCCTGCGCCACCGGTGACTGCGCGTCGGGTCAAGTATCGTGCAACGGGGCGGGCGGAAACCCACCCGTGACGCTGGCAGAATTGACCGTAGCATCAAACAACGGTCAAGATTACTACGACGTCAGCAACGTGGACGGCTTCAACGTGCCCTTGTCGATTGCTCCACAAGGTGGGTCCGGAGAATGCAAGCAATCGAGCTGCCCCGCTAACATCAACAGCGCGTGTCCGTCAGATCTGCAAGTGAAAGGATCGGACGGTAGCGTGATCGCGTGCAAAAGCGCGTGCTTGGCTTTTAACACGGATCAGTATTGTTGCAGAGGGAATTACAACACTGCGGCAACATGCCCATCCACGAGTTACTCTCAGTTCTTCGAGACGCAGTGCCCTGATGCTTATAGCTATGCTTATGATGACAAGAACAGCACCTTCACTTGCTCTGGACACCCTAGCTACACCGTCACTTTCTGCCCTTAATTAATTTCATCAATTCACTACTTCTTAATTAATTAGTTTATATCACTCTAGTTGGTCTAGCAAATGAATAATAATAAATTGGCATGGTATTCAATAAAAGATCGTCATATATACCAATAAGCATCAATGGTAGTAGTCACTTAGCTAGGTATAGCTCCCTTACCTGTTGATTGTTATATGGTATTGATTGTAATAATAATATGTTCCGGTTTCTGTTTTCTATATATTTAGTTTCTCTGAATATTCTTAATTAATTCCGGGTTAGCGACGTTAATTATTTCCTTTTCTAATTGATTATGACAATAACTATAAATAAAATCACAAACCAGGCACGTTTGATATCAACCGGACCAAAAAGAAAGTTCTCTATTTATTAATATGTCGTTAATAATCAGCTTTGAAAGAACTAACTGATCATGATTCATGATGACCAGCTGTGATCCAATATGATTCAATATCCAATGCATATGGCTCTGTTTTATTTTTTCGGATGAAGTTGTTCTCTGTTTCTAACTTCGAAGTTCGAACATATTTTAGGCCAAAGTACTTTTGTTCCCATAACTTTTGCTTAGGTCTCAAATTAGTCCCATAACTTATTTTGTTGTACTTTTAGTTTCATATATATTTTTTGTTCAGGTTGCAGATTTAGTCCCGTATTGCACTTTTGGTCTCATTTTTTTGGATCAAATTGTAAAATTGATCTCATATCTTTAAGTTAGATGAAAAAATAGTCCTATATCTTTGGGTCATGTGAGATTGACAATGAAACCTTTTACAAAGATATGAGATCACAAGTGATATAGGGATCAAATCTGCAACATGAGCAAAGGATATAGGACCAAATGTGCAACGTAAAAAGTTATGGGATCAAATTGAGATCTAAACAAAAGTTATAAAACCAAAAGTGCAATTTAATCTATGTATTATATATAAAAGGAAAGGCATATAAGAATGGGAATTCGTCAACCATGCATGCTGATTTTAAACTTTTTGTTATATGTAGAAGAAAAAGAACCTCAGACTCATTAAGACTCATTCAGTCAATCTTAATATCCTCCGACTACCATTAATAAAAAAAATTAAAGCAAAACTTATAAAAAAAGTCTGTTGACTTTTTTCCCCCATTCTCTATAAATCTATCTGATATAATTTTCTCATATATAGTACATCAATAAACATAAAACTCGTGAATTGATAAAAATCCTGGACTATTCTCTTATTTGGTAGAATATTTTTTTTAACACGAGTGTCATTTTCTATATGAAGGGTACTACTGTTGCGAATATTTTAAAAAAGTCAAAGCTTCAATCTAACCAATATGCAATATAGCTAGGAATCATTTATAGTTTTTTGAGATATTTCCAAATTCAAAGAGTCATAGTTATTTAAGGGCCAAAATGCAGAAACACCCCTTGAGTTTTAGGTTGGGTGCACATAACACCCCTGAGTTTTCAATTTGTGCAAATAGGACCCCTGAGTTTTCAATTACGTGCAAATAACACCCTTATGTTAAATTTTGGCCAAATTAGTGAGGGTATAATGGTAATTTCATAAAAAATATAAGCCAAAGTCCTATTTTGGTCCTTCAAGTTTGTTCAAAGTTTCGTTTTGGTCACTCAAGTCTTTTAAAAGTTCCACGTTAGTCTCTCTCCAATTTCCATCAAATTTTTTTTGAATTAAGGTCTTTTCTTTTTATAATAGGACCAAAGTGTAATAAAAAAATGAATAAACCAGTATTTGAAGCAATTTGCCCCAAAAAAAAAACCCAACAAACGACTCTCCTCCTTCTTCAATCCTAGTCGCATTATCGCCATTGATGAACACATCAAAAACCCTATCCCCTGCATTATTTTTCTTTAATTCTATGTAGGCTTTGTATCAATCTCCGCAAAATGCAACCACACCAGATAATCCAACTTGGCGTCCACATTTATTTTGTACACCAACACGCCATCATCTCCACCCACTATCACCGCCGATTGGTACAATTTCATCGGAAAGTAATTCGGCATTTCATCAGTCCCTTTTATAATGTTACTCGTCGATATCGTCTTCACGCCATCGGAGTCCGACGAAAATCCAAATCGGACTGCCATGACCGGCCAAAGAAATCGGTGTCGTTACTGAATCTGGCCAACGATGCCTCGGCTTCTGGGATTACTGGCTTCAACGAAATGCCTTCTTCGCCGTCGCCAGAAGGTGTTGGGATTTGAGGATGGGCGGCAGTGGAGGAAGAAAAAGCCTTACCGATTGAGATTGAAGAAGGAGGAGAAGAGTGTTTGTTAGGTTTTTTTTTTTTGACAAAATTATTTCAAATACTAGTTTATTCATTTTTTTTCTTACATTTTGACTTTATTATAAAAAGAAAAGATCTTAATTCAAAAAAATAAAACTTTTTGGGTAATATAAACCAAATTTTTCTTTTATTTAACAGAAAAATTTGATAGAAATTAGAGAGAGACTAACTGTGGAACTTTTAAAAAATTTGAGGGACCAAAATGAAACTTTGAGCAAACTTGAAGGACCAAAATAGGACTTTGGCCTATATTTTTTATGAAATTACCATTATACCCTCACTACCAAAATAGGACTTTGGCCTATATTTTTTATGAAATTACCATTATACCCTCACTAATTTGGCCAAAATTTAACATAAAGGTGTTATTTGCACGTAATTGAAAACTCAGGGGTCCTATTTGCACAAATTGAAAACTCAGGGGTNATTATAAATTCGGCTATGCTGGTCATCATCATTGTCATCTATTCGATTGACGTTTGGATTTACTTTGTTGTGGATTATTTGACTGCAAAGCTAGTAAATATCGTTTGTGCCATTTGTACAATGCATCTGGAGTTCTGGACAAACTGACACTGTCAATTTTTGTTACCGGGCAAGGACACTTAATCCGAACTCCGAAGTATAAATGGCTCCCCCTCTTCTAGTTGTTGGTTGTCCATTCGGGTAATTCCTTCTGTGCAACCCCAAATGATGTTTGAATGACCTAGAGAGAAAACTGCTTGTCATTTTTTTGCAATGGACCGAAATTTTAGTGTGTTAATCATGCTAATGATACGGTTAATGTGGGAATAGATTATGACAGACAGATTTTGTGCTCTAGTTAGATATTATCTATGTGTTTTGGAGGATAAGTGTGAAATGATGCTTTCATTGCATAGACAAACAATATTAATGTTGTTTAACATCTTTCAATAACTTCAATACCATCATCGAATCTCACATGCCTTGACATTTCAAAGTCAAGTGACACCATTTAGCTGACATGCTGCTGATAGACTCTTTCAGAATTTTAAATGAGTTGAGTGATTATTTTTTTTTTTTTTAATTTTTTGTTCAAATGATTTGATGCAGCTATATGTTTAACTGTCGCACTACAAAACTACTTTGTTGATGTTGATCTTTGACGAGTGGTTTATTGGTTTTTATATCCAAGTCTAATTTGTTTGCTCTCTGATAGAAAGTATTGGGAAATTATTCAAGACCATCGGTCATGAGTGGTGTCAATACTCTTTTGGATTTTGAACTATTAAAATTTGTTAAGACATATGGTTTACTTTTAGATGTACAATTTGTTAGCAGGTACATTAAGTCTGTGTTCTGGTAAAGTTAGAATGTCCAATGGGAATACAAGTAGTTTTAAGGAGAGGAGGGCAGCGGAAAAAGAAATCTCTGAAGGTATAGTGGTCCAATGCAGCAATAGCCAAGAGGGTAGGGAAATATATACCTCTAAGGTCATTGATGTTCCAGTTATTGAAGTTGAATGCGTTGTCAGAGGTGAAGAATCTTGCAGCATTAGGTTTGTTTTGTACCCCTATGCTTGTGCAAATTCGTGCAAAACCTTTCAGTTTCTTATTTACTATAACTATTTTTGTGAATCTTATACAGAGATGCTGATGAAGAAAAAAGTGGATCCTGCATGGAATTGGAATCTACACCACAGAGATCAGCTGCTAGTGACAGCAATTTTCCGGCTGTAATCCCAGGAAGTGTTGCCAATACAGCTAGTAAAATGTGGTGGCCTGCTGAGGTATTTACTGTTATGTGTTAGCATATTTTATCTTGTTGCTTATTTTCTGCTTCTATCTATATGTGCATGTGAATATATGAAAACTTCAGGCCAAAAAATGGAAAAAAAAGGATGAAAAACAACATATAAGTAATCTATAAAGAAGTGAAGATGTAGGTTTCCTGTTCATGGAGTTCTATACCCAAAATTCAGAAGATTATTTAGTCATATGATCTGTTGGCCTAGAAATAAAAGTATCTGTTTAGATAAAATGCAATCCTCTAACTTTTGTCACGCTTCATAAACCTGGGTTTTGATTCAAATCAATTTACGCACCTAAGTTTTAAGTTAAGAAAAAAACATTAGAGAGTTGTAGAAGGTCCTAAAACAAGTATGAATAATGACACTCTAGTTGCAGAAGGTTTTGTTTTAAAATTTCAGTCAACATGATTCTGTATACCCTTTGTCTTCATATTTGATTTTAGGCCTTACGAAGGAAACAACATGGCTGTCACAGAATGTTGAGTCCTGATAGGTCTATTCAATCAGATTGGCAAGATCATTCATCTGGTAGGTACTTTTTTCTTTCTTTATCTTTTTTTCCAAAAAAAACCTTTGGATATAGTTTCGAGCAGAAAAGTTCAATAAGAAACTGTTACTGAGCCTTGGACGCATATATTAAACTAGAAGAATCAGTTTCATGCAGTGAATTGATGGAGTCACTTTTTTAGATAGAACATAGAAGAAATGATCCATTCCAGCTTGTGCAATTGAAATGTCTGGTGCCACAGACAAGTGATGTTGAGTAGTTTGTTTTTGTTATTTTCAAATCAAATAGACTTGCATTTAATTTTCACTAAAAAAAGACTCATTTAATCAAACGGTTGATCCAATAATAGTTCCAACTCGTGCATTGAACGGATGCTCACACAAGGAAATCATTAGTGATTAGTACTCAATTGGCCAGCACAAATGTAGTCTATGAATACATGCATGTAATGGATGCTCACACTGACTCACTAAATATTGCTTCACACATCCATCATAGTTTATTAGTCTTGCCCCATGGAACATAAGAACATTGGAAGGTTATAGATTTCCATTGCTGAAGCTATTTTTATATACATTTAGAACTACTACTTGGTGTGGTGTAATGGGGAGACTTGAGAGTGTAGGTACTAGGTATTTAGCAGAAGGTCCTCAGTTGAAACTTAAGCCCTTCCATCTGAAAAAGATAAACCTTGCAGTTATAATAATAATATGTGGTTTGAACAGATAAAAGGACTTCACATACTTCAAGCAGAAGAAGATATGCTTTCCCAGAAAGAGGAAGGGGAAAAAGGGAGAAGAAACGTAAAGTTCACTTCGATGTGAGTTGCTGACTCAACTTTTGGGCTTATTTTAACTAGGAGGAACTTATATCTGGGGTGCATTGGTTAATTAAATTTTCTTGTAGGAGGTGTCATTTCCACTGAAATCTGAAAAGAAGTGTCGCCGATTAAAGATAATGCGGTACCTGGGCCTCATAGCTCCAGTTGGTTCTCCTTTTTGATCATGATCCCTGAGGAATATATACTTCAATTGTTGATCTTATTTTAATCATGTGATGATGAACATAAAAAATGTTTGCCTCTTCTTTCTATTTTTCATCTTCGAAATGTAACTTATTAGCATTGCGTAACCTGTAGAAAGAAGTTCTTTGTCTGAAGTAATTAAGTTATTGAGCTAATTACCCAGACCTTTCATGAGATTTTCAATAATGCACAATTCTTATACCCTCGGGGTCCTTGGATTTTTAAGATGTACATAAAGCTGTACAGATGATATAAGATGGAAATCTAATATGGAGATTGTTTTGCTGTTTTGAAAGGTAAGTGGAGTTAGTCTAATTTTAAGTTGTCTTCAAAAAGTTGCTTTCTGCATGAAGTTGAATATTGCAGCATTCTAGACTATGCTTGAAATGTATATTCCATC
>QANZ01044784.1:197560-210937 GCA_003254925.1 Chamaecrista fasciculata
GTTCATTTACGTTCCCACGTGAATGATCGACCAGGGATAGTTTTAGATTAATTATCATATAATTAATCAAGGATTGTTATCATAGTAAACACGCTAATAATATGATAACCATTAATTTATCTCCATAAATTAATTAATATGTTCAAAACATATTTATAAAATGATTGGCCCTAGGGCACAATCTCCAACAGGATCAAATCCCACTTGGTGTCGTTCCTGTCTCCACAGGGTGACCATCAAGCGCATCTCAGACACTAGTTTTACGGTCTGTGTCTCCACGAGACCAACCCTATCATCGGGACGTTATATACTCAGACTCTGTTGTAGAATCAGCAATCGTGCTCTGCTTGGAACTTTTCCAACTCACGATGCCACCGTTCAGGAGAAACACGTATCCGGACTGCGATTTAAAAATCATCTTGGTCGGTTTGGAAACTGGCATCTGTGTAACCAATTACACATAACTCTTCATCAGTTCCATCGTAAACCAAGAATTCATCCTTAGTCCTTCTCAAGTACTTAAGGATGTTTTTGACAGCGGTCCAATGATCCTCACCAGGGTCTTGTTGGAACCGGCTTGTCATACTCAGGGCAAATGACACATCGGGTCGAGTACATAGCATGGCATACATGATGGATCCTATTGCCGAATCATAAGGGATGCCACTCATGCGCCCTCGCTCATCAAGTGTCTTGGGACACTGATTCTTTCTTAGGACTAAACCATGATTCATCGGTATGAATCCCTTCTTGGAATCTTTTATACTGAACTGTTTCAGTACCTTATCCAAGTATGTACTCTGACTTAATCCAAGAAGCCTTCGAGATCTATCTCTATAGATCTTGATGCCTAGAATATAAGCAGCTTCTCCTAAGTCCTTCATTGAGAATGATTTTCCCAACCAAGATTTCACAATCTCCAAGGTAGGAATATCATTTCCAATGAGCAATATGTCATCGACATAAAGCACCAAGAACACAATCGTGCTCCCACTAACCTTCTTGTAAACACAAGGCTCATCAGGGTTTTGCAAGAAGCCAAACTCTTTGACTACCTCATCAAAACGATGATTCCCACTCCGGGATGCTTGCTTCAATCCATAAATGGATCTCTGAAGCTTGCACACCTTCTCAGGGTTCCTCTGGACATACAAACCCCTCAGGATGTGTCATGTACACATCCTCGGGCAGCCTTCCATTAAGTAATGTTGTTTTGACATCCATTTGACATATCTCATAGTCATAATATGCGGCTATGGCAAGGAGGATCCTAATGGACTTGGCCATTGCAACTGGGGAAAACGTTTCATCATAGTCAATACCATGACGTTGAGTAAACCCTTTTGCAACTAGCCTGGCCTTAAAGACATTGACGTTGCCATCCATGTCGGTTTTCTCCTTGAAAACCCACTTGCACCCTACGACTTTTACACCTTCAGATGGAGCGACTAAGGTCCATACCTTATTGTCGTACATGGATTGCATCTCTGCCTTCATGGCTTCAACCCATTTCTCAGAGTTGGGATCCACAATGGCTTCTGGATAGGTGGTAGGCTCACCACGCTCTATGAGCAACACATCCTTGTTCTCAGTTATCAAAAATCCATATCTTTGAGGTTGAGAACGTGTTCTATCAGACCTTCGTGGTCCTTGTGCTACTAGAGGAGCTTTCACAATGTCTTGGGGCTCTTCTCTAGTTTCTGTCTGCGCCTCTAGAGTGTCTTGTGGATCTTGAACCTCTTCTAGATCTATCTTACTCCCACTGTCTCTTTTGGAGACAAAATCCTTTTCTAAAAAGAATCCATTTCTAACTACAAACACTTTGTTGTCAGATGGGTAGTAGACATAATACCCCCTTGTTTCCTTGGGGTATCCCCACAAATAAACACTTTAGAGATTTGGGAGACAGTTTATCATTAGGCTGTTGCTTAACATAAACTTCACATCCCCAAACCTTGAGGTAAGACAAACTGGGCCTCTTCCCAGTCCATATCTCATATGGTGTCTTCTCAACTGCCTTAGACGGAACATGGTTAAGTGTGAACGCAACAGTTTCTAGTGCATGCCCCCAAAAGGATGGCGGAAGATCAGCTTGACTCATCATAGATCGAACCATATCTAATGAAGTTCGATTCCTCCTCTCAGAAACACCCTTCCACTGTGGAGTTCCAGAAGGGGTAAGTTGTGAGACTATCCCACAACTTCTAAGATGATCAATAAACTCTTGCCTCAAATACTCGCCTCCTCGATCAGATCGAAGGACCTTGATTTTCTTGCCAAGTTGGTTCTCTACTTCACTTTGAAATCTTTTGAACATTTCAAAAGACTCTGACTTGTGCTTCATTAGGTAGACATAGCCAAACATACTGAAGTTGTCAGTGAACGTAATGAAGTATGAGAAACCACCTCTAGCTTGAGTACTCATGGGTCCACATACATCACTATGTATAATTCCCAATAAGTCAGGTGCTCTCTCACTGTGGCCAGTGAAGGGCGCCTTTGTCATTTTATCAAGTAGACAAGATTCGCAAGCATCATATGATTCACAATCAAATGAGCTTAGAAGTCCATCTTTATGGAGCTTCTCTAGGCGTTTCTCGTTTATATGGCCTAAGCGACAATGCCAAAGGTACGTAGGATTTAATTCGTTAATCTTAATCCTTTTGGTATCAATGTTATAGATATTGTTATCGTGTTGTCGTTCTAATTTTAAGACATAATGATTATCTTGCAAATCACTATAAGCAAATAAAACATTGTCTTTATAAATAGAACACCTTCCATTGCCGTTTACACATGTAAAACCTTCCTTATCCAAACAAGAAAGGGAAACAATGTTTGAACTCAATGAAGGTACATGATAACAATTATAAAATAAGTCCAGAGGGCAACACAAGCTCGTATGTTCCTACAGCAACAGTAGAAACTCTTGCTCCATTGCCCACACGTAGGTCCACCTCGCTTCTTTCTAGCTTTCTACTGTCTCTAAGACCCTCCACATTTGTACAAATGTGAGAACCACATGCTGTATCTAATACCCAAGTGGTTAAAGTAGACAAGTGAACGTCTATAACGAAGATACCAGAAGTAGAGACCTCACGGCTCTTCTTCTTCTTTTGATCTTCCAAATACAATTTGCATTTTCTTAAAAGGCAAATCGCATCCTTTGAAGGCTTTGCCTTCTTGGAAGGTTGTGGGTTAGGCTTGTCCCCTAGCTTGGTCTCACCAACCGGGGCTCTACCCTTCCTCTTTCATTTGCCCTTCCCTTTCCCCTGTTTTTCCTGAACCATCAGGCAAGCAACGTCCATAGAGTCATTGAAGTGCTTCTCATAAGCAGTTCCTTGAGCTCTTGGACCGTCGTTGGCAGACTCTTTAGGGGGAGGGTTTTCTAGGACATAAAACTTCCTTTCTTGGGTGAGAACAATTCTCAGATTACGAAACCAATCAAGGAAATTTGCCCCATTCAACTTATCCTTCTCAAAGATAGATCGCAGTGATAACGTTGAACTTATATTGTTTTCCATGATTCTACAACTAAGATATGAAAGTTAATTAGCAAAAAGGTCCACCATTTTATAAAACCCAGCAAAATTATTATTAGTGGCTAAGATCCATAATTCACCAAAGTTTACCGTCGCTGAGGCGATCATGCACCCGTAGGTTATTTAGGTAGGTAACTCTTTACCTATCACATCATATGTGACTCTTAGATCTTTATGAGACTGTATCATCGTATGATACTTATTATGGCATGTTTAACCCATCTAATGCCTTGAGGTCCAAATCCGATTTGATAACCCCATTAAGTCACACAATAAAACTCGTGAATGGCCAGGATCAAAACAACAAGGCCGAAGCCCAACCCTATATCATCAAGGCCCACTGAACACGTGTAGCGGAGGCTAACACCGCATCCAATAAACCAAGACTTCAATAAGGCATTGCGTTGAATCTTCCATTCACCCGTGTCTCTTCAAGATAAAAGTAGATACGTGTAGCGGAGGCTATCACCGCTCCACAATGATCGAGATTTTAACAGGGTGTTTTATTGATGGCACTAAAACTTAAGATTTTATAAGGGTTCAATTTTAAAATTAATTTTGGTTCAATTTTAAATCTAATTTTAAAATTAAACGAGTATGCCAAGTGTTTATCCCCATGTATCACATACATATAAACACGTGCACGAATTTTGTATCTCATACAAAATCCTACGCTCGTATCGTATACGTGGTTGCGCGTAAAAAAAAAATATAAATCGCATGTTAAACTCGCGTACCCTAATCATGCATCTAGCGCCATTTGCATCACATACAAATAATCTAAATGCATAATAATAACCGTGTTTAGATATGGCTCATCTACCCTGAATTCCCTCAAGCCAATGAGAGAATTTTTCTAAAAAGAAAAATAAAATTACATTGGGAAACCTCATTTACATTGAGGTGAAAAGAAAATAAAATTACATTCAGAATTTAGGGAGACGACACGCAGGCCGTATTATACAAAAATACCTAGAGCCATATCCAACACCATGCCCATACATGAACAATTCACATATTTAAATATATATACACGGCTATCATGCAACACACCAAAAAACGATTTTTAATTGTGTTCAATTAGGGTTTGTGCAATTTAACATGCCTTCTTGAAAAATAAGAGTCTTGCATCATAAATCAAGAATTCAAGAATTATATTCAAGAACTCGAATTTTTGACCCAAAATTTACAAATTCATAATTATAAGATTTCAGCCACCCTACAATATTATAATTAAAACAATTTTAATTAAAATTATGTATAGGGTTCGACCAAGACCTAAAATTCCAAGAAAAATTTTAAACCAATCCAATTGATTTCCCTATGTATCAAATACATAAATTAGCGCCAATTTTTATATTAGGTTCGAAAAACTCATGTGGTGGATTTTCGCAAAATTCAAGCATACGAATGAAAGCGGTAAACACTCAAACATACATCTCATGTATATCACAAAAACTAGAATAAACACAACATCAGCGTGGCTCTGATACCACTGTTGGAGAATTATAGAGCGAGCATAGCGGAAAAAACAAAAAAACTTTAAAATCGCATACTCTATAATTCCCTTCCAGGATCCACTAATTGCATTTATTCTAGTAAGAGAAGAGGTATACCTAAAAACAATCGTTAGCTTTCAACTTACGAATCCGAGAAGTCCACTGGAACGTGTCCTTCCTCTGCCGGTGATCCACACGAGCAGTTTGGCAGACACCTAGGTGCTACCCTCCTTCTCTTCTTCCCAAGAGAATATGGGAACCCAATCTACGGTTCTTGAATGTCCAAGAACAATTCTTGAACCTCCAAGAAAAGGTGGCGCACAAGACCCTTACACACAACTCAAAAAACCCAAAACTAAAAGGCAATATAAATTTAAATTTCAAGATCAAATCTTGAAACCTAAATCTTGAATGCCCAATCCCCATTGGTCAAGAGGATTTGAATTCCTAATTAAAATATTACATGAATATCTTAATTTGAAATTCAAGATGCAATCTTGAAATCCAAAATGCAAGATCAAATCTTGACCATTGGATCAAGCCATGCGCCATCCTCCTTCTATTTTTAATAGGAATTTAATAATTAAAATAACAACCCTAACTCTTAATTAGGAAGTTATCATTATCTTATTAATATCCCTAACAAATTGAACAAATTGAATTAAAATATTACCCTAATATCTTAATTCGAATTTGAATCTTGAATTCAAATTCCCTAACAATATTAAAATATTACCTTAATATCTTTAATTCAAATTTGAATCTTGAAATCAAAATCAAATCTTGAATTCAAATTCAAATCTTGATTTAAATTAACAAAACAATTTTATTAATTAAAACAAGAAGAGGAGCCACCCTCTTCTTCTTGTTATCCAATATTAAAGAATTTAATAAATCAATAATCCCCTAACTTTTAGGAGGCTTATCCAATTTATTATTCCCTAATATTTTAAACAAGAATCCGATTGTAAATAGATTAATCAAATTAACTATTTAACAATTAATATATTTAAACTTGTCTAACAAATTTTAATATCATAAACGTAGATATTATTTAAGATAAGACTTCATGTCCTTGACATTTAACTATGTCTTAAATTGTGTCACTAAAGTGACTCGCGAATTAAACCCTAATTCGTGTCCCATTATGGTGTCTTGATCCTGCTCGTGTGTGACCCAGCAAGCCTCACGTGAAGTTGGTAGCAAGCCATCTTTATGACTCAAAAGTCGAGAGCGGACTCTAACAAGCCATCACGACTACCCAAAACACGTGAATTATTGCTTTAACATTACGACTTAACATTAGTATTACCTTGTCATAATCCCGATTGTCACACGATATTTTGGTCATGGATAAAGCACGGGAAAGTCATCATTAATCCAAACCATAACTTTCTCGATTCCTTGAGTTAGTCCCATTTCTTTGTGTGGCCACACATTCCTTGGACAGACTCATCGAGGGCGCCAGTTAAATATCTCTCATCTTAATGAGGGACAAAATTCCTTCTTGGTCAACCACATTCCTCAGCACGGTAAACAACTAAACCCGTACCTAGCCTGTATGGCTACCCTGTTACGGGCAGCGTTGGACGAGGCCAAAGTTCAGCATCCACAACACCGGAGTAGTCAAGACCTCAAGTCCCATGCAGGACTCTCCGGGTCGGTCTAGCAACTTGTAACCCTTTACGTAATTGCACCATGACTCTCGAGAAGCATCATGTGCATGGATCTCTATACACTGAGGTGATGCTGGTCTTAGTTCATTCACATTCCCACATGAATAATCGACCAGGGACAGTTTAGATTAATTATCACATAATTAACCAAGTACTGTTATCACAGTAAACATGCTAATAATATGATAACGACATAATTTATCATCTATAAATCAATCAAAAGAAATATGTTCAAACAAAAAACATATATAAAATGATTGGCCCTAGGGCACAATCTCCATCAATTTCGTTATACTAAATTTATTTTTTAAAAAGAAAATTAGAGAAACCACGACCAGGTCTCAAGGTGTAGGCAGAGTAGGCTCAGTTTGTGAAGACCGCTAGTCTCTACATCTCATTTAGCTCTAAATTCTCTAATTATCAAAACATTTGTCATGTCTAGTGCGAGATCTGATAATTTCAGAGTGTAGTTTTAGAGAAATTAGAGAAGTATTAGGGGTCCTTGATGTTTTAGATAGACTTTTAAGCTAGTTTTATGCCAGTATTAGGATTTCTTTAGAAATTAGAAAACCCAGTAGTTTAGAATTTTAATTATTATATTTGAGATATGCATATTTTTATAAGCTTGTGGTAAAAATTTGAGAGCAGACAGTAAAAAACTTCCACATGACTTTTATTCTAACACTGCAATATAACACTTTCGAGTAAGAAATAATAACTGATAGAGATAAAGTTTTCAAAAATAAATTTCATATCTAGAACCTATAACTCACCGTAATGGATCCAACCAAATATATTTTGTCAAGAAATTATATTTGTAGAATTTTCTGTTTTTAAGGATTGTTTTGAAGAAATTTAAATATTTTTGGGTATTTTAATAAGTTCAAACTCTTTTCCTATATTAAAATTGCCTTTTATCCACCAAAGTTGGTTAACATTATGACATAGCCCCATAAGTGCCAATTTCTGTTAGTTTTCTGACGAAATTAAAGCTCAGGATACCAAAGTGTTCACGGAGAATTCCACAATGTTTCAAAATGTCATTTTTTAAACCACATGGTACTAAAGTGTAATTTACCCTTAATTTGTATCTTTCATGTCATGTATCCAAATTATGCATATATATAGCATTAGGAAAACCTTGGAATGAGCTTTCTGAATATATATTGGTTGCACAAAATAAAGTCTTACAAAGAGAGAATTATCTATTTCAAAAGTAAAATTGTCAATTATTTTAGGTCAAAGCAAAAATTTAGTCTCACAATTTTGCAAAATGTCTAAATTTGGTCCCATGCCTTTTTGTTGCACTTTTGGTCCTATATCTTTTGGTCAGGTTGCATAATTGATCATATATCACTGCAACAAGTTTCACCGTAAGTCTCACCTAACCCAAAGATAGACTAATTCTACACTTGACCCAAAGATATGAGATCAATTCTATGACAACTTAACAAAAATATATGAGACTAATTATGCAATCTGACCCAAAGATATGGAACTAAAAGTGTAACACCAGACCAAATATGCAATCTGAGTAAAAGAAATATGACCAAAAGTGCAATAAAAAAAAGTTATAGGACCAAAAGTGTACTTTGGCCATTATTTTATAATTGATTTTAATAAATGATAACTCACCCACCATCTTTGACTGTTTTAGTTTTAAAGTTAATAATTATCTCAAAGATATCATTTTGTGCAAGCCATATGTTGATAAAACTTATTCTAAAATCTTTTGAACACTATATCAAATTTGAATGTTAACACATAAAAATGAGATATATAATCAGGGATAGTAACCCATATGCTACGCAATTATTTTTTTACTATCTGTATCTGTTTATTTTGTCCAATATCTATATCCTATTTGTATATGATAAATTGATATCTGTATATGTACCTTATTCAATAACCGATATCCAATAAGTACCAAAAATATCATAAATATCCAAAAATAATAGATATTAGATAGGATATCCTAATTTAAATATCGAATATATCTAATATTTGGTACTTAATACCCGTTAGCTAAAATAAAATAACTATAAATATAATAAAAATATATAATACATAATAAAATATTTATATTATAAGGTATCAGATATCGGATATCCTAACTATCCGTTCATTACGGGCATATATCGGGTAGTTGAAACAATATCCATATCTACCCGATATTCGATAATTTTTTATTTTTCAATATTCATACCTTATCCGGTATTCGGTATCCATCAGATATCAGATATTTTTTACGGGTGAATTCGAACAAGTATTTTAAATACTCATTCAAATTGTCATCTTTGTATTCAATACACTTTCAAATATTGAAAATTGAGAAAAAAAGAACAAAGTCACATGATCAGCACAGCCTCTAATGTATTTAATGAAGCATACCACTTCTTAAAAACTTTTAAATCACTTATCTCTTAGTAGCAAGCTTATAAAAACCGGACCGGACCGGCCGGTTGGACCGCAATTTGTTTTTATTATAATTTTTTTCCTTTTTTTCTGATCCGTGGGTGTGTTTGGAGTATTCATATGTATGTGAATTCGTTTTGATGGTTTTAGTTTTGGTGTTTTGACAACTGGTTCCGCTAGTTTATGAAACTTGGCTTGATGACATCGTTGGTTTATTTCCTTCTTGTGTTTGTTTGATTATGTTTATGTTATGATGACTCTTTGTGAACTTAATTATGACATGTTAAATTTGAATTTTATTATATCTAGACTTTTTATTGATTATGTTTAGTAATTTTTTATTTTGTTGGTCTATTATTTAGTAATACATTATTTACTAATTTATTTAATTAATGAACGGTCCGACCCCGGTTGAACCCTGGTTGGACCATTGAACCTTGAACCCCTCCCTCGACCGGTTCAATATCCGGTCCGGTTTTAATAACCTTGCTGGGTACAAATGGAGTAAACCACCTCTTTTGTGTAATGTACCGTAAAGAATAGGGGATCTACTAATTGCTATTTGCATGTACCAATTATGGTTAGTACACTTGTAATAAATAGCACAATGCCCAAGAGAGTGAGATATTTAAGCAGTTGCTGAAGTAATAAACCACGCAAGCAGCCCCAGAAAAGCGCGTTGTTTGAGGAACTTGCAACTTTCTCAAACTAATGAACACCCCAAATTAACTCATACACTTGCTTTTCGCAGATCCACCCAGTGTACCACTTAAAGACATTACATATCCAAATATACACATATATATATATATAATGGAGATGGTTTACACAATGTTATTTAGAGGTTTTATGCAGTATTTTTATAATGTTTTGTAATTTATATTAGATAATTTGAATTTATAGATATAATATTTGTGTCATTCTATCCTTAAATGCATTTTGAGTATTTTAATAATTTTGAGTGTATTTTTCTCGAATTTTGAGTATATAATTATATATAATATTTCTCTTGAAATTTTATATAATTTTCTTGATGTAATTGTATTTTGTAAGTTTGGAGGAACTGGAGACCCAAAGATCCAAATAGAAAAAGATAAAAAATGAAACGGAATCAAGTGGGGAACGAAGCAAAACAGTGATAATTTCAATATATATATAAACTTCTCGTTTAATATTAGTTTACTACTCCAATAGCTAGGAATCAATGTTAGATACAAATACAAATAATATTGAGATTTATCTAAAATCGTTGCATGTGTCAAATAAATTGATCACCATGTGAACCTAAAATTAATATTCATTATAGAAAATCCATAACAAGTTTTGATCGAGATTTTCATTGACTCGTAATACAAACTACTTATAATTATATTAAGCTAGTTAATTAAGCATGCATATTTATATATATATAAGGGTGCACTAATTAGTTATTAATATATAATCAAGTCGAATCATCATCGTCATCTTCAAGATTCTCCACATGATCATGAGATGGCTCTTGAGGGAGATTATTAGGTTCATCAGTACTGAGTTCCTTCAGTTCTAAATACGTTGCATTGATGAATGCCTTTGTTTGTCTCGTTGGTTCCTCTATGGCTTCTTTCAGCTTGCTCAAAGCTATGCAATATGCTTCCTATATATTTAGATATACATTTATTTGTACATGTATATATATATATATATCCCATCATGTCATCAATAGGATTAATGAATAAAGGCAGCTAGCTACAATGGAAAATTATATATAAATATACATTATAATTAATTTTATAATTATACGTACCATGAAGTGATCAAGCTCTGAAGATGTGGGAGTAGTAGAAGTGGTGGTGGCTTTAGGCTTAATGGAATTGCCTATTTGCTTCTTCATCACTTCATGATTTGCTTTATCAAATCCTGCAATTTCATCCATTCCCACCTGAAATAATAATTCATTTATCTCTATGTGTGAGTGTGAGGTTAAAAGTTCTAATTAATTAGCATATATTAATATATATGCCAAATTTTATGTAAAATAATATAATCTCATGTGTACACTGTATAAAAATCCTTCAAGTCGTAAGGAGTTATATTTCTTCTATATATATCTAGAAAAAACCTTGAAAGTGTATATAATGTTCTAATTAAGTTCATATGAGAGAATGCGTGTATCAAATCATTTATTATTCATATAAATACTGAAAAGACCAAAGCCCTGAGAATCGCTTTCTTTAGCACAAAATGAAAATTCTATGCATATATATTATGGTAGGGCATATGTATATAATTGTATATTTATATATTAGCATCCTTCGTCCATTGGTCTCAAGTGTTAGGAAAAAAAACAAGAAGGAAAGAAACATCACAAAAGAGAAAACAACATTGTAAGAAATAAAAACGAATTAAACAAATCAATCAGCAGAAAAAATACAAAATTAATGAAAATGTCAAAGTTTTGGTCAACAAAAAGAAAATTACCTTCAAACAGTTGAAGTGAGATTCAATCAAAAGGCCATACAAAGGATGGCTTGCAATCATGTTCTTTAGATGAAGTTGCTCATCATCTTCTTTCTCTGCAACCATTGATGATCTCCCTCCATTAATCTCACCACTAGCTTCCATTGTCTTAATTTCTCTCTCTCACTCGCTATCAAGAATACAGCTAGCTTTGAGTCTGAATCTGAGTCAGAAGGACACAAACACACACAAGCAAATATATGTATATATATATATATGTAGCAAATGTATGGCAGATAAAAGGAGTGTCTATTATGATTATTGATGCAATTGAAGTGTAGCTATCAAACTAGTACGTGGGGTTACATATTGCCTCTGCCCTTTGGTTTTTTCTGTTCTTAATGTTACCCATTTATACATGTATTGGCGGGTAAATTAAATAGATACTAATTTATTGGTATATATATGTATATATATAGGCTAAAGTTCCAATTTGGTCTCATATCTTTTGTTAAGTTTTCAATTTGGTCCCATATCTTTTTTTATTGTATTTTTTGTCTCATATCTTTGGGTCAAGTCTCAATTTGGTCTCATATTTTTTTTTGTTGTAGATTTGGTCCCATATCTATGAGTCAATTACATAATTGGTCATATATCTTTGGATCAAGTGCAGAAGTGGTCTCATATCATTGTAAAATGATCAGCTAACAATTGATCATTTTGCAAAGTTATGGAACTAATTTGACAACTTACCAAAACGATATGAGACTAAAAGTGATATTGGACCAAATTGGGACCTTTTGCAAAGATATGTGACCAAAAGTGCAAAAAAAAAGATACAGAACCAAATTGAAAACTGAGGAAAAGATATAGGACTAAATTTAGACTTTGACCTATATTCATATATGTGTGTGTGTCTATATGGGAAGACGTTAAAGGTGAAGTAGAAAAGCTGAAGTTTGTGCCTTTTTTTTTTCTGTGTATTTTGAATTTTTTGCTACGAAAGGAACTTGTCAATGGTTTGCTTGTATGATTAAAGCAGCTTCTTTCAGGGTACTTGAATGCAGTACCCTCTTTTTGGCCTTTTCTATGATTTTTTTTTCACCTTATCTAATTAATTACATACTTTCATTTGACTACTATTTACCCTCTTCTTGTTACATCATTTTCCAAACCAGAATATCAACCACTAGTTACTCCAACTTCTTAAGCAAACTTTGTCTGATCACTCAGACAGTATTCCTAAGAAAAAGCTGAATTTTTATTTGTTTTTTTTCATTTTGTTTTACACAATTAAACTGATAATGACCTTGATCTTCAAGTACGTTGATTAATTATGTAGTTGTGAAACATCATATCATTCTTCTCATTTTTAACCTCTTAATTAATTGATAATCAAGATGCTTCCTTGCATTAAGCACACAAACCACATGACAAATTATTAATATAACATGAACAAACAATTACTTGTCTAGATTTTAGTCACCTTTGAATTTCATCTTTGTCCTTCGTATCTCAAAGCTCACCATATATTATAAAAAAAATCAACTAATGTCCATGACAAAGCTTTTGCTTATGTTATATAGTATAACTTATTTTGTGAAATAATGATTACAAATTTATCTTAGATACAAATTAAATTCCATATATTTATTGAAAATTATAATTATACAGTAGTTGAATAAAAAATGTTAAAAAAATAATTATATATTAATAGTAAGAAAATGGTAGCTAAATAATTATTTGATTATTCTTCTTTTTTAAGATGAAAAAACACTAAAATTTATCTTATGTAGTTAAACTTATTTT
>QANZ01044784.1:211255-221992 GCA_003254925.1 Chamaecrista fasciculata
ACACATATCCATAAATTTTAGAATATAAATCAATTTTTTGTGACTTTAACAAAACATACAAGAGAAAATAATAATACATATGACATATATTATAAATAAAAATTGTAATTTTTGAATTTTTCAATAAAAATTGTGAATATTTAATTATTTATATATATAAATATATGTCGTGTCGTGTCGCGTAATTTGAGAGTTTGGCGTGTCGCTGTGTCCGTGTCTGTGTTCGTGTCGTGTCTCATGTCGGTGTCATTGTCCATGCTTTATAATGTTATACGATGTTTGAGAATTTGAAAGATATTGGTGAAATTGAGATATGAAATTATTTTAAAGGGTATGTAATGATTGTAGTTGATTGAAATAATTGTCTTGGTATTTTAAAGTTGTATAGGGATAAAAATTGTAAAGATATTGGAGAATGTTTTAATGTTATTTTGGTGTTTGAATGTGGTGTTAATGGAATGATACCATATTGGAGTTGTCTTAAAATTTGTGTTATTGGAGAATTTAATAACGGAGGTTTGATTGGCTGTATAATATTGGAGGTTAAAGGTGTGAGAGAGACTAAAATGTAATTTCTAGATACTGAATTGTAAATATTTTGGGACTAGATTATATATTTTTTTTTTGCCAGAAAGGGACTAAATTATATATTTTTTCTCATTACTGTGTTTTAATTTTATTTTAAAATTTTTATACTACAAAAAATATCATCCATATATATAATATAGGAAAGACCAAAAGGTATATTTTTCAGGTATGAATTATACATTTGTTTTTTAATTTTGTTCTTCGGTTGTTGCAGTACCAAAAATATTATCAATATATATATATATACTGGATGAGTTACCAACATATATATTTTTTTGGTATGAAGTATATGTTTTTTTTCTCATTAATAGTTTTGAAATTTGTTTTGAATATTGTACACTATAAAAAATAGGCTTAATAGCCATTTGGGTCCTCCAACTACACCAAAAGCTTCATTTTGATCCTCAAACTATTTTTTGTTCCAAATTGGTCATCAAAGTATCATTTTAATTCCAACGTTAGTCCTCAAACTCAATTTGTTAGGTTCTGCAGTGAAATGCTGGTTTGACAAGCTGAGTTGACTCTTTTCTCTTTCTTGTGTGGATGAGATTAATGATATGACGAAATGATACTTAAATATTCCCCTATCTATTGTTGAAACATTCTGCAGTTAAAAGTCTTTTTCAATATATTGGTCCGCAACCGCAATTGCGCCCGCAATATTGCTGTTGCGGTGGTAGCCGCAACCCGCATCAGACCGCAATGACTACACCGCAACAGTCGCAACCTATATTGTAACACCCGCAACCGCAGTAAACGCAACGCAACCGCATCCGTAACCGCAACCGCAATTTGCAACCATGGTTCAAACTAGTCCCCGATGAGAGTTGGTGATGAAACCTTGAATCAACGGAATGGAGTCACTTTGTTTCATGTTGTCGTCATAATGTTTGGCATTTGAGGAGGGAGTTCAGTGCTATTGAGGTATTATTTCGCTTTGTTTGATGGTGTCGATATCGACGTCCCATTTGCAATCGTCCAACAGTTCAGCGAGAAGAGCACAATTGAGGAATGGATGAGAGGGCATTGCTATTGAAAGCCTAAGGATGAGGTTGACCACAACAAACCTGGTCAGATTGATTAAAGAACTTTTAGTTTGAAAATTCTTCTTGTTTGCTACTTGTAGGATTGTTCTTCATCTATTCTTGAAGTACAAGCAGTAGGTTAGTTATAGAAGCATGAAATTAGTTATGTAATAGGAGTGTTACAATATTTGAGTGTATGTGAGGAAAAAATTGAAGTTGTTACAAAATTTAGTTATAAGAGCATGAATTTAATAATGTCAGGGAATGTGAAATGTTAATGTAACGTAATTGTTATCATTTTAGCTTGGATTGAATGTAATGTAAGTGTTTTTGGATTTAATTTTCTATTATTGTTGAGCATTATTGAATTAAATAGAATTAGGGTGCGTTTGGGATGTCCTTTAAGTTCTTTTAATTATGTCTCATTTATCTCCCAATACTCCTTTAATACCAGAGTTACAGTAAAAAAATCTTGTTTGTTTCACAGTTATTTTCCCCTCCTTTATTTTTCTCCTTTATCTCTCCTTTATCCCTCATTTATCTTGTCAAATTACTAACATATCCTTACTCAACTACCTATAATTACCTACTTTTTACTATAAAATAATAAAATACTCAAATGAGATATTTGTAAATTGCATCTTAAAATATTTTTATTTATTACCCTTACAACTTTCTCTCTCTATTCATCTTTTTTAACTATTTTCTTTTCTCTCTCTCTCTCTCTCTCTCTCTCTCTCTCTCTCTCTCTCTCTCTCTCTCTTTTCTCTCTTTTCTGCTGGAATTGTTGTTCTCTTTTTTTATACTCACCAACTGTGCCAAGTTTTGAAAAACTGAGAGATCAATATGGAACAAAAAATAACTGAGGGACCAATTTGGAACATGGAGCATAACTGAGGGGCCAAAATAGGACTTCGACCTATAATTTTTGATATATTGGTATTCCTTCCACTATTTTTTTAATTATTTTAATAATATTTTTTAGAGTCAAAATTTAAAATAAAATAATTAAGTCCATGTTATTTACATTTTGGTCCATGAGATAAAATATATAATCAAAACCTAAAAATATGGATTTTGGTCCCTCCTGCATTATAAATATGGGTAATATTTTTTGTTGGTTTAAAAATTTATGAACATATTTAAAAAACAGTAATGGGAAAAAATATATAATTCATTCCCCAAAACTTTACAATTTGGTCCTTCCTCCCGTATATATATATAAGTAATATTTTTTGAAGTAAAAAATATAAAAAAAAAATTCAAAATAGAAAAAAAATATAATTCAATTCCCAAAACTTTAATAATATTTTTTGTTGTTTGTTATAATTTGGCATCTTTTATTTTGAGTATATGGGTAATATTTTTTTGTTGTTTCATTCGACAACAAAAATTACAGATCAGACCATCTTTAATAATATTTTTTAGTGTAATCAGATCCCAAAAATATACATTATGGTCCCTCTTGCACTAATATAATTATTCTAGGGTAATATTTTTGGTGGTGTGAAAATTTATAAGCGTATTTCAGAAACATTAATGAGAAAAAAATACATTTTTAGTGGTGTGAAAATTTAATTACAGTTTGGTCCCTACTCTAACATATATGAGTAATTTTTTTGTGGTGAAAAAATTAAAAAAAAATAAATATAAGAAAAAAATTATAATTCTCGAATCCCAAAACTTTACAGTTTGGTCACTCTTCTCGTATATGTATGGATAATATTTTTTGTACTATAGACTTTTGAGAAAAAATGTATAATTCATATAAAAAATATACATATTGGTCCGTCATTCAGTATATATATGGCTAATATTTTTTGTTCTGCAACTACTGAAGAACAAAATTTAGAAAAACACACAATTGATACCCCACAAAATATACATTTTGGTTTCTCCTCTATTATATACATGGGTAATATTTTTTGTAGTATCAAAATTTTTAAATAAAATTAAAAGACAGTAAATAGAAAAAATATATAATCTAGTCCCAAAAAAATTTACAATTCAATACTCAATAATTACATTTTGGTCCCACATTCACTCCTCCATCCTCCTTTACCTTACCACTCTAAAAATCTCCTTTATTAACTTCTCCTTTATCACAAATTTCGAGGCAATCATTACATCATACCACTTTATTAACATCAAAACTAACACAAAAAAAAAACTCCTTTATTCTCCTTTATTTTTACCATTTTTACCCCTATACAAATTTAAAATACCAATACAATTATTTCAACCCACCACAATCATTACATACCCTTTAAAATAATTTCACATCATAATTCCTCAGTTATCTTCATTTTCCCAAACAACATTTACTAAAAACCTCCTCTATAACACAAATCTTTTACCTCTCCTTTATTACCTCCCCTTTCCTTTAACCTCCTTTAACTTAACTTCCCAATCCAAACGCACCCTTAGTTGTAATGAGTGCAACAACTAAGGACCATTTCATTGTGAACTTTTTAAATAGTTCTAGGACTAGAATGGACCATGTTAAAACAAAATATACCACCATTTGGTTCAGAATTCACCTTTTCTGAATATGCAAAACCAAATATAAATGGCAATATGAAACCTAATGCTTACACTATACAAAAGGATGAGTAGTACAAGCTCTACATTATAGTAATAAAGGAAAAATGAAAAATATGCAATAACCAGTAACAACTATGGACAAGTGTTACGGGCATAACGAGCTGTTGACTAATAATTACAAAACTTAACATACACAAGCAAATAAACTTAACCAATCCAAAGAGCTTCACATTATGTAATTGAAATAAATTCAAAATCGATGCACTGTCATTATATGGGTGTTCCGAAAACGGATAGGTTCGAGCTTGGAGGTCCAAAGCCAAATAATAGAAATACAGTAAAATAATAATCAATGTAAACAATAGGGTAAATTATACTATGGTACCCTGTGGTTTGGTCATATTTCACTTTGGTACCCTGTGGTTTAGAAAGTGACACTTTGTTACCCTGTGGTATTCTCCATTAACACTTTGGTACTCTGAGCTTTAGTTCTGTTAGAAAATTAACATAAATTGTAATTTTTGGACCTACTTTACAATTTTAACTATAAAAATTTTGCAAAAATTACATATTGACCCCAGTATTTTTAGAAAATTACAAACAGGTCCCTAAATACATATTATCTGGGACTAAAATGAAAACTATAAAAATATTTTGGGACTATTTTGTATCTTTTGTCCTATATTTTTCAAAAATTGTGTTTTGACCCGAAATTTTTTTTATAGTTTTTGTCCTATATTTTTCCTAAATACATGTTTATAATTTTTTGAAAATATTGGGGGTCAATATGTAATTCTTGCAAAATTTGTTATGGTTAAAATTACAAAATAGCTCAGAAAATTACAATTTACGTTAATTTTCTAATGGGATTAAAGCTCAGGGTACCAAAGTGTTAACGGAGAATACCACAGGGTACCAAAGTGTCACTTTTTAAACCACATAGTACCAAAGTGCAATTTACCATAAACAATAACAATATTAGAGCAAATAATAAGAAACAATCACTGGGATGATTTAGTAGGGGAGAAGTAAAGGACTTAAGTAAGAAATGGGTAAGACAAGAGGACTTAAAATATAGTAAATTAAAATATGTTCTAAAGAGCTCAGTAGAAATAGTGGTTCTCTCTAATATTTTAGACTCAAAAGAAGGAGAAGTGCTGGTTCTCTCATCAAAAGTATGTCTCTCTAATCAGCCGAAATATGAACAAGATATTTTGCATTCTTTTCATATGTTTAAAATGATAATGTATTGTAATTAGACCAATTAATATGCTAAGGGATGCACCAAAGTATGACATAATAAAGTGGATAAAATAGGTTAATTAGCGTTTATTTATTGCACTTTATAAATAGGTTCTACTTAATGGTTTATTTAGTGTTTCAGATATCCAAACAGGGCCAAACCAAAAGGGAAACGTCTATAATCAACAAGAAGATCATAATAAGCACAAGATATTCTTGTGTTGTTCGTTGAGCCGCCGGCACATGGTAGCAATTCCTGCGGCACACGTCTCTGAGAGTATATAACGTCAGCACGTAAGCTTCACCGCAGTTTTAGGCTGAGCCGTTACTTGAGCTGACGACCCAAGTAGGAATTCTCAAGGCACACGCAAGCAAAAGGCTAAAAGATATGTTTCGGATGGCCACGATTCAAGATGTCAAGATACAGTCGACATATTCCGCATATCTCGCTGTGCGCATAGCCAAATCAGTTCCACAACTTGCGGTCCAAGTCTACTACTCATGCCTATAAATAGAGCTCGTCATTTCACGCTCAAAGCACCACGAAATCAATTCACCACAATTTAGAATAGTTTAGAGTTTCTCTGCCTAGAGCATGAGTAACTAATTAGGTAAATACTTGAGGAATTCCTCAAGGATGTGACTTGAGTTCATCATGTTCTTCACTATAGCGTCTAGATGTTGATGTTGCATTTATGAAGTATTCTCAACTCCATCTTAGGTAAGTGTTGAGTTGTTTATATATTAGATTAATAGCTCATTACTTTATTAGGGATAATTGTTGGTATTCTCGGAGTCTATCTCTTTTACGATTAATAAAGTTTTCTCTTTAAACATGTTTACATGGTTGGTTTACGGAGAGTGTTCTATCTATCTTAGAAAGTATATTTAGGATTGTTCTTATTATTCATATTTTTTCATTAGTCCGATACTGCACTAATAAAGATTGCCTTGAAGATCAATAAACAAATGCTCATATTACCCAGTCTTGGTTGAGTTATCTATCCTAATTCTATATCTTTCACCATTGGTTAATTGATTAGTGTTTTAATGTTACAAATACAATCATTTATCATGGTTAATTAAATGCACATTAATTATCTACTATTTATCTTTTATGAACTATGATAGTCCATCTCTAGGGTTTCACTCAAGTATTGTTTTTATTATTCATTATTCATTTATTCGTGACAACCTACAATTAAAACTATAAACTACAACATTCATCACAATTCTCTTAGTCTCATTACATTGAGTTCCACAAGAGATTCGACCTTGGGTTAGCATCTATACTATATTCTAATAAATATAGTAATACTTGCGAGGCTCGAGTATTATTAAATTTGGCTCGCTTGACACCTTATGAAAGGTGTCCGGTCAATTTTTGGCGCCATTGCCGGCGAACTCTTTTCTTGAGTTCCTAAGAAATTGTGATTAGTTTTGTTTTTAATTCTTTATTTTCGTTTTGTTTTCATTTTGTTTTGTTTTTGTTTGATTTGCTTCTGTTTTGTTTTTATTTTGTTTTCTTGTTATTTTATTTTATTTCATTTTATTATTATTATTATTATATTTATTCTTCTAGTATATGCCAAGAAGATCTAAAGAGCGTATAGTTTCCCTAGATTTGGAATTAGAGAAAACCCTTAGATCCATTAAAAAATGTATGAAAGAAATTAATATGGAAAACTCAGGTAATAACCATAGGTTAGATGATCAAGAACGCGAAGAAATTTGCCAAGATCAAGGTCCAGACAATGAACGTCCAAGACCAAGAAGATCTATTAGAGAGGCATCCCAGTCTAATGAATAGTATGAAGTCCAACGAAACGTGTTCCCTCAAATCCAAACGGATTTTGAGATAAAAGGTCCACCCTTCAATGGACTGCCTAAGTTTCACGATCTGACTAGTGAAAATCCTTACACACATTTAAATAATTTATACCTTCACTGCCAAACCATGAAATCCCTAGCACCAAGCATAGAAGATGTAATGTGGAAAGTTTTCCATCTTACCCTCGAAGGTAAGGCGCTAGAGTGGTATACTCATTTGGGAACATATGAACGGACAGCTTATCTGTCTTGGGAGAATCTTAGGAGATCTTTTCTCAATAAATACTTTCCCGAATCTAAAGCATCAGCCGCTAAACAACAAATCTCAGCTATAGAACAACGACATAACGAAACGTTACTCGAATATTTAACTAGATACCATGACCTTTTAGTAAAGTGTCCTAATCATCAATATACTGAGGAGCAGATAGTGGAATACTTCTGTAGTGGAATCCTAGACGACGAGGCCAATGAAATTCATGTCGCGTCTAATGGATCCATTACTAAGTTGGATGTCGAAACCGCATGGGATCTAATAAAGGAGATCGCCCTCAAGCGAGAAAACCGAAGAAGACGTACCCGTGTAGTCAAGGGAATAGTAGCAAGCGATTCAGACCCGATGATGGAGAAGTTGGCTTCAGACATGGATAGTCTAACCATAGCAGTCAAGGAGATGAGCGCTAGGTTAGCCACTTCGCCCAAAACGGTAACTCTGATAAACACTCCCAGCTCCGTGTGTGATTCACGTCAACATGAAAGTAGGGAATGCCCCCATCAACATGAGGAAGTGTTGGCCATGTATCAAAAAGGCCCTAGTCAATTTCCTATAAGAGAAAAGAGGTACGATAACAGATTTAGGTCTGGAATCGGAGCTGGAAACTATTTTCAAAATCAAAATTTTAATAATCCAGCACCTCCTAAACAAAACTTCTCTTCGACCGAAGCTGACACACAACTCCTCATTAGAAAGTTTGAAGAATCTGAAGCACGAACTGTGAAGAAATTCAAAGACTTCGGAAATAGGATCGATCTTCTTTCTAAAGAGATGGAAATTATGAGGAGTAAGCATGAAGATCTAAAACTCTCAGTCGTCCAAATGACCAAGACTGAGCAGAGTTTCCATGCCTTAGTAAATAACGTAAGTACTCCTAGCAGTTCTAAGGAAGTTCATGCCATTACTACTAGAGAAAACGAGCCTATAGGAAATCCTACCCACGATACTTTAGTGCAAACTCTAGAAAAACCTAAACTTGAGGAAATAATTATAGAGATCAAAGGAGAATGTCATGAAGACTTTAGAGCCATAATAGAAAAATATCCTAGGTATGCCCAATTCTTCCATGGTTTTAACTATAAGAAAGAAACCCCTGCCGAAAAACAGTTGGAAACTAAGGTAGAAGATCTACCATTTCCAAGCTCCCACATAATGACTAAGGAACAACTAGAGGAAAAGAAGGATAAGGAGTTAGTAGACCTATTCGGAAAATAGAAGTAAACACCTCCTTATTAGAATTGGTTAGGAAATTCCCTAGGTACACAAAAGTACTTAAAGACTTAGTTGCAAGAAAGAAAACAGCTCAAAAGAAATTTCAACTAAGCCCTACCATTTCAGCCCTCTTAGAGCCTAGGTTGGCTACAAAACGCAAGGACCCTGGTTCATTTACCATTCCTTGTATGATAGGGAGAGTTGTAGTAAATGGATCATTGTTGGACCTAGGAGCAGCAATCAACGTTATGCCCAAGTCAGTTTACGATTCTTTGAACATGGAAGGACTGAAGGACACGGGGTTGTTCCTGCAACTAGCCGACAAAAGTAGTAGACGCCCCTTAGGGATAGTGGAAGATCTCCTAGTCAAGGTGAAAGATTTAATCTTTCCAGCAGACTTAAAACTATAATATTAGGAAGACCTTTCTTACGGACTGCTAATGTTAATATTAGCATGAAGGACGGAAAGATCACTGTGGAAGATGGACATGAAAAGATCACCCTTACGATGTACAATACGGAGCAGTCTAACGACGAATTCTCTATGTTGGGAACACAAAGTATTTGTACATCTAGAAAAGATCTAGGAACCACATCTAATAATCAACCTAAGGAGGAGGACCTCAAACTTAAAAATCTCTTGAACTTAGTGCCTCATGATCCTACCCCATATATACCCGAAATAGACCTCGGAGATATGAACCTTAGTTCATTCTTCGAAGAGGAGGAAGACCTCATAACTTCCAAAGTTAAAAAGAAACCAGCACTAAAACTTAATTTTTCCAAGCGCAGGGTTGAATGGCACTCTGTGCGCCACAAAAATAACCAAGCTATAGCTCCATGCTATAGTATTTCTAATTTTGCAGAAAAGGAGATAGGTACAGAAGACTTTGATTGCCTACTCTCAAACAATTACAAGCCTAAGACCCGTACCTCCATGTGCTCGTGCAAAAGCTTAGGCATATGTGTCGAATGCCTAAGCATCGAGGAATGGTTCCATGACGTAGGTGCCGTGTGCAAAAACACCAACAAAGTCATTCATATGGACTTCATAGGCATCGACGAAGTGCTCGACCCAAAGTGTAAAGGAATCATTACTGAAGATATGGATCAGCCCAAAGGATCATTCACCGACGACGCAGGGATCAGTAAACAAGGTACGATCTAAAATAACAATGCATTATATTGTACTATTGTGGGAGACTACTACCTTAGGACTAAATTGCATAAAACACGTCGGTATAGGACAAATAAGAAAATAAGTTATCGACCACGAATAAAACTTAAAAATCTTAAAAATAAGAAAGAAGAACGAAACCCTATCAGAGCCACCCTCTTCAAGGACGAGAATGGCAATCGATTGTTGGGAAATCACAGAGGGAGCGCAGCGGAAGAAAATAAAAAAAAAACTTAATTTAAATATGCTAACTCTGTGATTCCTTCCAGGATCCACTAACTATGTTTATACCAGGAAAGTAAAGATGTTTACCTAATTTCAATCGGTGACTTATCGTGTTCGCGAATTTGAGAAGTCCACTCCGAGTGTCCTTCCTCTAACGGTGATCCACACGAGCAGTTTGGCAGATGCGTAGGTGCTAGCCTCCTTCACTTCTTCCCAAGTGAATACGGGAACTCTATCTATGATTCTTGAATAATCAAGAAGTGTTCTTGATTATCAAGATTGATTGGGGAGTACTAATATTATCAGGTGCAGGTCTAATTCTCTTTTCAAGAAAATCGACTCACTCTCATAATATTAGGACTAGGCGATTTTTCACTCTCAATAGGTGCTCTAGGCGAAATTCTTGGTCTGACCAAGAATTGATCTGTGTTGTGAATTGTCTCTGAGATAGGCGCCTAGTGCCTCTATTTATAGTGTTCTCATTCCTAGTTTTAGGGAATCCTAATCCAATTAGGATATCTCTAAGATATTGGATTGTTAGGAAATCACAGAGGGAGCGCAGCGGAAGAAATTAAAAATTTTGGACTAAAACGCAAATAAAACTAAAAGCTAACTCTGTG
>QANZ01044811.1:9734-20582 GCA_003254925.1 Chamaecrista fasciculata
AGCCCTTATGGCTACCCTGCTACGGGTAACGTTAGACTAAGCCAAAGTTTGACAACTACAACGTCGGAATGATGAAGACCTCAGGTCTAAGGGCATCGTGACAGGTGTACAGGAGAGACTAGCTAATGACTAAAACCCATGCAGGAGTCTCCGGTTCGGTCCAGCAATTTGTAACCCTTTACATAATTGCACCACGACACTCGTTCTAGCATCTAGTGCATGCATCTCTATGCACCGAGGTCATGCTGGTCTTGGTTCATTTCAAGTTCCCACTTGAATGAGCGACCAGAGACAGTTTAGATTAATTATCCTATAATTAATCACGGACTGTTATCATAGTAAACATGCTAATAATATGATAACCATTAATTTATCTCTATAAATTAATTGATATGTTCAAAACATATTTATAAAATGATTGGCCCTAGGGCACAATCTCCATCACATTCTTCATCACTTAGGCATTCAGCACATATGCCTAAGTTCTTGCACGAACACATGGAGAATAGGGTCCTCGAATTGTAACTATCTACGAGTAGGCAATCAAAGTCTGCTGCTCCTATCTCCTTATCTTAAAAATTAGAAACACTATAGCACGGGGCTATAGTTGGGTTAGTTTTGTAGCGCACAGGCTGCCACACAGCCTTGCGCTTGGAAATATTTTCTCTGGGTGCTGGTTTCTCTTTTACTTTGGAAGTTACGAGGTCTTCCTCCTCTTCCTTGAGGAGTGAACTAATGTTCTTGCCTTCAAGGTTTGTTTCTGGTATATGCAAGCCAGGATCAGGAGGTTCTAAATTTAAAAGAGTTTCAAATTCGAGATCCTCCTTTTTAGGTTTTTCTACTAGAGTTTTGTTACATGTACAAATACTTCGTGTTTCCAACACAGAGTGTTCATCGGATTTCTCCGCTTCGTACATCGTAAGTGTGATATTTTGATGCCCATGGTCCATAGTGATCTTTCCATCCTTTATGTTAATATTGACATTAGCGGTCCGTAGGAAAGGTCTGCCTAAAATTATGTTGTAGCGGTAGCTCTATTGCTACCGGTATCTAGGACATAGAAGTCAGCGGGAAAGATTAGACCTTTCACCTTGACTAGGACATCTTCCACTATTCCTAGGGGACGTCTGCTGCCTTTGTCGGCTAATTGCATGATCAACCTTGTGTCCTTAAGTCCGTCCATATTCAAAGAATCGTAGACTGACTTGGGCATAACGTTGATAGCTGCTCCTAAGTCCAACAATGCTCCATTAACTAGAACTTTTCCTATCATGCAAGGGATGGTGCATGAACCAGGATCCTTGTGTTTTATAGGTATCTTAGGGTTTAGAAGGGCTGAAATGGTAGGACTTATTTGAAGTTTCTTTTGGGATGTTTTCTTTTTCTCAACTAAGTTTTTAAATACCTTGGTGTACCTAGGGACTTTCCTAACCAAATCTAATAAGGGGGCATTGACTTTTAGTTTTCCTAATAAGTTTTCTATCTCGTTATCCTTTTTATCCTCTAGTTGTTCCTTAGTCATTACATGAGAGCTTGGAAACGGGAGGTCTTCTACCTTAGTTTCTACCTTAGTTTCCAATTTATTCACAACAGAAGTTTATGCCTTTTCCTTCTTATAGTTGAAACCAAAGAAGAATTGGGCATACCTAGGATGCTTTTCTATTATGGCCTTAAAGTTTTCTCCACCCTTGATCTCTATGAACATCTCTTCAGGCTTAGGCTCTTCTAGGGTTTGCACTAATGTTTCTTGAGTAGGGTTTCTTATAGGTTCGGTTTCTCTAGTAGTAATGGCATGAACTGCCTTAGACCTACTAGGGGCACTTATGTTATTTACTTTAACATCGGTTGCTCGAACGAGTGCTTGTTCAAGATCATCGTGCTTCCTTTTCACGATTTCCATCTCCTTAGAAAGAAGATCGGTCCTTTGTCCCAAATCATCAAATTTCTTCGAAGTTCGAGCTTCGGATTCTTCAAACTTCCTAATGAGGAGTTGAGTGTCAGTTTCGGTTGAAGATAGGTTTTTTCTTTGAGGAGTTGGGTTATTAAAGTTTTGGTTTTGGAAATAATTTCCACTCCTAAATCTATTTTCAAATCTTCTAGGAAATTGACTAGGGCCTTGTTGATACATGGTCGAAACTTCCTAGGGTTGATGGGGACATTCCCTAGTTCCATGTTGATATGAATCGCACATGGAGCAAGGTGTGGTCACAAGAGCAACTTTTCTTGGCGAAGTAGCTAACGTGACATTCATCTCTTTGACAGCAATGGCTATAATGTCCATGTCTGATGCCAATTTCTCCATCATCGGGTCTGACTCATTGGTTACTATTCCCTTGACATCACGGGTACGTCTTCTTCGGTTTTCTCGCTTGAGGGCGACTTCCTTGATTAGCTTCCATGCGGTCTCGACATCCAACTTCCTTGAGGGCATCAATATGATTAGTCTCATCGTCTAGGAGTCCATAACAAAAGTATTCCACTACTTGCTCCTCAGTGTACTGGTGTTTAGGACACTTTACTAAAAGGTCCTGGTATCTAGTTAGGTATTCGAGTAACGTCTCGTTATCTCATTGCTCCATAGCTGAGATTTGATGTTTAGCGGCAGATGCTTTAGCTTCGGGAAAGTAATTATCGAGAAACGACCTTCTAAGATTTTCCCGGGACAGATAAGTTGTCCGTTCATAAGTTCCAAGATGATTATATCACTCTAGCGCCTTACCTTCGAGTGTGAGATGAAATACTTTCCACATTGCATCCTCTATGCTTGGTGCTAGGGGTTTCATGGTTCGGTAATGAAGATACAAATTATTCAAGTGAGTAAAAGGATTTTCACTGGCCAATCCGTGAAACTTAGGTAATCCATTGAAAAGTGGTCCTTCGATATCAAAATCCATTGGATTTGAGGGAACACATTTCGCTGAACCTCATTCTGTTGATTAGATTGGGATGCTTCTCCTATAGATCTTCTCGGTCTAGGTTGTCCATTATTTAGACCGTGATTTTGGAGAACTTCTACGCGTTCTTGGTTATCTAACCTACGGTTATTGCCTGAATTTTCCATATCTATATTTTTCTTACTTCTTCTAAGGGATCTAAGTGTCTTATCTAAATGCAAATCTAGGGGAACTATAGGTTATAAAGGTCTCCTAGGCATATACTAGAAAGGAAAACAATAATAATTAAAATTAAAAAGACTCAAAATAAACAAAAACAAAAAAAATTAAGACTAAAATAAAGACTCAAAAATTAAAATAAAAATTCAACTCAAATAAAAAATAAAGACTCAAAAACAATTCACAATTTCTTAGGAACTCAAGAAAGAGTTCCCCGGCAACGGCACCAAAACTTGACCGGACACCCGTCGTAAGGTGTCACGGAGTGGAATCAAGTTTAATTATACTCGAACCTTGCATGTATAACTATATTTATTAAAATATAGTATAGATGGTAACCCAAGGTCGGATCTCTCGCGGAACTCAATGTGATGAGGCTAAGAGAATTGTGACGAAGGTTGTAACTTCTATCTTTGAGGGTTGTCACAATTTAATAAGATCTTTAGAGTCAAAGTAATAATAATACTAATAATACTTGAGAGAAAACCCTAGAGATGGACTATCATAGTTCGTTCATCATAGAGAATAGATAATAAATATGCATTTACTTTTCCAAGTTAGATAATGCATTTAAACCTTAAACACAATCAATCAAACAATGGAGAGAATACAAGATTAGGATAGGTAAGTCATCCAAAACTGGGTTTATGAGCTATTTTCCAAAGCTCATCGGGGCAATCTATATTATTGCCACATCGGAACAATACACAAACATATATTTCAATAATAATCCTAATTATGCACATAAGATATGTAAACCACTATTTAGCAAACCCTAAAGAGCTACTTCACTAATCGTGAGAGAGACAAACTCCGGGAATGTCAAGGTCTCATTACTTTAACAAAATATGATCTACGACTTATATATAAACAACTTCAACAATTACCTTTGAAGGAGTTGATCATACCTCATAAATGCAACATCAACAATGAATCATGGTGAACTCAAGTCACATCCTTGAGGAATTCCTCATGTATCTACCTAATTAGTTACTCATGCTCTAGGCAGAGAACTATTCTAAACTAAAAAGAGAATTGGTGTAAACTTCATAAACTAGTGAATTGGTTGAGTAGTGTTCTTGGTCCGCAAGTCAAGGGAAGAAAATCGCCTCTGGGTCGTTGCTTGCGCTAGTGGCCCAATACGAAGGCGCAGGGAAATATCTGTGATATTTCGATTATATCTTCGTATCTTGAATCGTAGCCGTGCAAAACATACTCTACTGCTTCAGATTATTCTGCGCCGCGAGATTTCCCTTTTGGGTCGTTGGCTCAAAGTGACGGCGCAACAACAAAATGCGTTGAAGCTTACTTGCTAACGTCATATTCCTAACAGATCCGTGCGCCGCGGGATTCACCTATGTTGGGCCGACGGCCCACATGGCGGCGCAAGGATATCTAGTCCTCGACGTGATCTTCTAGAATATTCTGATATTTCCCTCTTGGTTTGGCCAGTTTAGATATTTGAAACACTGAATAAACCACTAAGTAGCACCTATTTATAAAGTACAATAAATAAACGCTAATTAACTCTTTTTATCCACTTTATTTCACCATACCTTAGTGTTGCCCTTAGCATATTAATTGGTTTAATTCTAATATATTATTATTATAAACACACTAAAAGAAGGCCAAATAACTTGTTCACTTTTGGGCTGATCAGCCAATGAAAACCCGTACACACACTTAAACAATCTTTATCATCACCGCCGAACCATGAAAGCCCTTGCACCAAGCATAGAGGACGAAATGTGGAAAGTTTTCCACCTCATCCTAGAAGGTAAGGTGCTAGAGTGGTACACTCACTTGGGAACATATGAAATGACAACTTATCTGTCTTGGGAAAACCTCAGAAGATCATTCTTAAATAAGTACCTTCCCGAAGCTAAAGCATTAGCCGCTAAACAAGAAATCTCAGCTATAGAGCAACGAGATAACGAAACGTTACTCGAGTACTTAACTAGATATCAGAACCTTTTAGTAAAGTGTCCTAATCACCAATACACTAAGGAACAAATAGTGGAATACTTTTGTAGTGGACTCCTAGACGACGAGGCTAATCAAATTGATGCCGCGACTAATTGATCAGTTACTAAGTTAGATGTTGAAACCGCATGGGACTTGATTAAAATAGGATACCGGATATCGGATAGGATACGGATGGTAAAAATTAAATATTTTTCGGATATTGGGCGGATACAGATATTATCTTCGAATACCCTATATCCGTCCGAAATGAACGGATAGTTAGGGTATTCGATATCCGTAACCCTATTATTTATTTATTTTTTATATTTTACATTCAATTTAATATCTTCTATATAATTATTTAATTATATTTATATTTTTTATATATAATCATTTTCTAGTTACTTTATATTTGATTGTTTTATTTTAAAAAAGAAATTTAAAATATAAATAAATCATAATTTTATTTATTTATTTTAGTTAGTAGGTATTGGATATCGGGTACCTGGTATATCCAATTTATAAAATAGGATCCTTATCCTATATTTATACTTTTTTGGATATTTCGGGTATTTCGGATACTGAATGTCGAATAGGATACGGATACGGATACTAATTTATCGGATACGGATAGGGTACAGATATTGGATAGAGTGAACGGATACGGATACGGATAGTGGCAAAACCACCGGATACCCTATCCGTTGCCAACCCTAGTCGTGTTGTAAAGGGAATAGTAGCAACTGATTCAGACCCGATGATGGAGAAGTTGGCTTCAGACATGGACAGTCTTACCATAGGTGTTAGAGAGATGAATGCTAAGATAGCCACTTTGCCCAAAACATTAGCTCTGATGACCGTCCCCTGTTCCGTGTGTGATTCACGTGAACATGGTGATCACCCCAAAAGTGAACAAGTTATTTGGCCTTCTTCTGATTTGTTTATAATAATAATATATTAGAATTAGACCAATTAATATGCTAAGGGCAACACCAAGGTGTGGTAAAATAAATTGGATAAAATAGGTTAATTAGTGCTTATTTATTGTACTTTATAAATAGGTGTTACTTAATGGTTTATTTAGTGTTTCAGATATCCAAACAGGGCCAAACCAAGGGGCACAAGGATTGTTTATAAATAGAAGATCACATCGAGCACAAGATAATCTTGTGCCGTTGGATGAGCCGCCGGCGCAAGGATGGTAAATCCCGTGGCGCAAGTATCTGAGAGAAATATGACGTCAGCAAGTAAGCTTCAACGCAATATTGTGTTGCGTCGTCTCTTGAGCCAACGACCCAAGCTGGAAATCTTGCGGCGCATATTAATCCGAAGCATTAGAGTATAATGTGGACGGCTAAGATTCACGATACGAAGATATAATCGAAATATCGTAGATATTTCGGTAAGCTTTCGTATTGGGCCGGTGGCACAGATCAACGGCCCAGGCTCAAAATATCTTCCTTGACTTGCGGACCAAGCACACTACTCAGTACTATAAATAGAGGTCGTCATTCCACGCTCAAAGCACACATTCGACCAAAGATCAGATTAGAGAAATAGTTTAGAATAGTTCTCTGCCTAGAGCATGAGTAACTAAATAGGTAGATACTTGAGGAATGCCTGAAGGATATGACTTGAGTTCACTATGATTCGTTGTAGAGTCCAGATGTTGATGTTGCATTTATGAGGTATGATCAATTCCTTCAAAGGTAATTGTTGAAGTTGTTTATATATTAGATTTGTAGATCAATGCTTTATTAGGGAATGAAACCTTGACATTCTTGGAGTTTGTCTCTTTCTCGATTAATAAAGTTTCTCTTTAGGGTTTGCTAAAGAGTGTTCTATCCATCTCATAACTATAAGTAGGATTGTTGTTGATACATATATTTGATCATTGTTCCGATACTGCAATATTATAGATTGCCTTGAAGAGCTTTGACAAATTGCTCATAATCTAGTTTGGTTGAGTTACCTATCCTAATCTTATGTTCTCCCTCCATTGTTTGATTGATTGTGTTTAAAGTTTAAATACATAGTCTAACTTGGTTAAGTAAATGCATATCAATTATCTACTCTCTATGATGAATGAACTATGATAGTCTATCTCTAGGGTTTTCTCTCAAGTATTGTTTTGACTCTTATATTATCTTATTATTATAAATCGTGACAACCCTCAAGAATAGAAGTTACAACCTTCGTCACAATTCTTTTAGCCTCATCACATTGAGTTCCGCGAGAGATCCGACCTTGGGTTAGCATCTATACTATATTTTAATAAATATAGTTATACTTGCAAGGCTCGAGTATAATTAAATTTGACTGCTTGACACTTTACGACGGGTGTCCGGTCAAGTTTTGGCGCCGTTGCCGGGGAACTCTTTCTTGAGTTCCTAAGAAATTGTGATTTGTTTTTGAGTCTTTTTCTTTTTTAGAGTCTTAATTTATCGTTTTTGAGTCTTATTTTTGTTTTTGAGTCTTAATTTCGTTTTGATTTTTTTTATTATTTGTTTAATTTGTTTGAGTCTAGTTTAATTTTAATTTTATTCTTGTTTAGTTTTTATTATTTTAGTTATTATCTTTTCTAGTATATGCCTAGGAAACTTTTAGAGCCTTTAGTTCCCCTAGATCCAGATTTAAATAAAACACTAAGATCCATAAAAAAGAATAAAAGAGTAGAAAACATGGAAAACTCAAGCAACAACCGTAGGTTAGATAATCAAGAACGCGAAGAAGTTCGCCAAAATCAAGGTCTAGACAATGGACGTCCTAGACCGAGAAGATCTATTAGAGAAGCATCCCAATCTAACGAACAATATGAGGTTCAGAGAACCGTGTTCCCTCAAGTCCAAACATATTTGGAGACCAAAGGACCACTTTTCAATGGAATACCTAAGTTTCACGGATGGGCTAGTGAAAATCCTTTTACTCATTTGAATAATCTGTATCTTCACTGCCGAACCATGAAACCCCTAGCACCAAGCATAGAGGATGTGATGTGGAAAGTATTCCATCTCACACTCGAAGGTAAGGCGCTAGATTGGTATACTCATTTCGGAACTTATGAACGGACAACTTATCTGTCCTGGAAAATCTTAGAAGATCATTTCTCGATAAATACTTTCCCGAAGCTAATGCATCTGCCGCTAAACAGCAAATCTCAGCTGTAGAACAACGAGATAACGAAACGTTACTTGAATACCTAACTAGATACCAAGACCTTTTAGTAAAGTGTCCTAATCACCAGTATACTGAGCAACAGATAGTGGAGTACTTTTGTAGTGGACTCCTAGACGACGAGGCTAACCACATTGATGCAGCGTCAAATGGATCCATTACAAAGTTGGATGTCGAGACTGCATGGGAACTAATCAAGGAAGTGCTCTCAAGCGAGAAAACCGAAGAAGACGTACCCGTGCTGTCAAGGGAATAGTAACAAATGAGTCAGACCCGATGATGGAGAAATTGGCATCAGACATGGACAATCTAGCCATAGATGTCAAGGAGATGAATGCCAAGTTAGCCACTTCGCCAAGAAAGGTCGCTCTTGTGACCGCACCTTGCTCCGTGTGCGATTCATATCAACATGGAAGTAGGGAATACCCCCATCAACACGAGGAAGTATCGGCCATGTATCAATAAGGCCCTAGTCAATTTCCTAGAAGATTTGACAATAGATTTAGGCCTGGAAATTATTTTCAAAACCAAAACTTTAACAACCCAACTCCTCAAAGACAAAAGCTTTCTTCAACCGAAACTTACACTCAACTCCTCATTAGAAAGTTTGAAGAGTCCGAAGCTCGAACTTCGAAGAAATTCGAAGATTTAGGGCAAAAGATCAATGTTCTTTCTAAAGAGATGGAGATCATGAAGAGCAAGCATAGGGATCTTGAGCAAACAATCTTTCGACCAACCGATGCTGACCGAAGTTTCCATGCCTTAGAGAATAACATAAGTATCGCTAGCAATTCTAAGGCAGTTCATGCCATTGCTACTAGCGAACCCAAGCCTATAGGAAACCCTACTCAAGAAACCTTAGTGCAAACCCTAGAAGAACCTGAGCCTGAGGAAATATTTATAGAAGTCAAGGGAGGAGAAAACTTTAGGGCCATAATAGAAAAACACCCTAGGTATGCCTAACTCTTCTTTAGTTTCAACTACAAGAAGGAAAAGGCAGAAACCGCTGTTGTAAACGAGTTGGAAACTAAGGTGGAAGACCTGCCATTTCCAAGCTCCCATTTAGTGACTAAGGAACAACTAGAGGAAAAGAAGGATAAGGAGATAGAAGACTTAATAGGAAAAGTAAAAGTCAATGATCCCTTATTAGAATTGGTTAGGAAAGTCCCTAGGTATACCAAGGTATTTAAAAACTTAGTTGAGAAAAAGAAAACATCCCAAAAGAAACTTCAACTTAGTCCTACCATTTCAGCCATTTTAAATCCTAAGTTACCTATAAAACGCAAGGATCCTGGTTCGTTTACCATCCCTTGCATAATAGGAAAAGCTGTAGTCAATGGAGCATTGTTGGATTTAGGAGCAGCCATCAACGTTATGCCCAAGTAAGTCTACGATTCCTTGAATATGGACGAACTTAAGGACACAGGGTTGATCCTGCAATTAGCCGACAAGAGCAGTAGATGTCCCTTAGGAATAGTGGAAGATGTCCTAGTCAAGGTGAAAGATCTAATCTTTCCCGCCGACTTCTATGTCCTAGGCACCGGTAGTGAGAGAACTACTGATTACACTATAATCTAAGGCAGACCTTTCCTACGGACTGGTAATGTCAATATTAGCATGAAGGATGGAAAGATCACTATGGACAACATGATGGAGATTTTGCCCTAGGGCCAATCATTTTATATGTTTGAACATATTGTTTGATTAATTTATGAATGATAAATTATGTAGTTATCATATCATTAGCATGTTTACTGAGATAACAATCCTTGATTAATTATGTGATAATTATTCTAAACTGTCCCTGGTCGATTATTCACGTGGGAATGTGAATGAACTAAGACCAGCATGACTTCGGTGTATAGAGATACACGCATGTGATGCTTCTCGAGAGTCATGGTGAAATTATGTAATGGGTTACAAGTTGCTGGACCGACCCGGAGAGTCTTGCATGGGTTTAGTCATAAGCTAGTCTCTCCTGTACACCTGTCACGATGCCCTTAGACCTGAGGTCTTGATTATTCCGGCGTTGTAGATGCTGAACTTTGGCCTAGTCCAACGTTGCCCGTAACAGGGTAGCCATACAGGCTAGGTACGGGTTTAGTTGTTTGTCGTGCTGAGGAATGTGGTTGACCAATAAGGAATTTTGTCCCTCATCAAGATGAGAGATATTTGACTGGGCCCCTCGATGAGTCTGTCCAAGGAATGTGTGGCCACACAGGGTAATGGGACTAACTCAAGGAATCGAGAAAGTTATGGTTTGGATTAAGGACATGAAGTCTTGTCTTAAATAAAATCTACATTTGTGATATTTAAATTTGTTAGACAAGTTTAAATATATGAATTGTTAAATTGGTTAATTTGATTAATCTATTTACAATTGAATTCTTGTTTAAAATATTAGGGAATAAGGAATTGAATAAGTCTCCTAAGAGTTAGGGGATTATTGATTTATTAAATTCTCTAATATAGGATAATAAGAAGACGGTGGCGCCTCATTCTTGAATTAATTATGTTGGGAAATCACAGAGGGAGCGCAGCGGAAGAAAACAAAAATTTTTTGGACTAAAACGTAATAAAACCTAAAAGCCAACTC
>QANZ01044818.1:10447-52513 GCA_003254925.1 Chamaecrista fasciculata
CCCCCCAAATTGGGCCAAAATAGCAAAACAACCCTTTCTTTAACGGAAAATTACACAAGTACTGCTTCTGTTTAACGGCGAAGCACACAGGTACCTTATGTGCAACTTTTGAAAAAACACGTCATAAAAGTGAGATTAGGCCAAACCACAGGTACCTTTCCTGTATTTTACCCTATTTTTATAGGATAAGATCATTTTGAACAAGCTTTCAAGCCTATAACTAAATCTCTTACACAACCCATTAAAAATGTAAAAATCTATTAACTAAAAGAATGATTCAATTATTATTAACTTAAAAGTAGCGAAGACCTTCTTTGCTGTCGCTTCAAACTGCTCTGCTAGGGTTTCTTCAACAGCTCAAAAGTCCCTTCAGGGGATGTTGGTTGACACTACCCATGGGGTCCTTGGCGACGGCGGCTACGTTGGTATACCAGCGGCCCCTCTTTTTTTTTAGGTACTTTTTGGCTCTTCCTCCATTAGGGACGTCTCTACTTCCATTAGGGGAGCTTTCTCCTTCCATTAGGGAAGTTGTCATCTTCCATTAGGGAAGTTTTTCTCTTTCATTAGGAAATTGTTTATCTTTTTTCTTAAAATTTTATCTCTAGATCTATTCTATGTGTTGAAAATGAAGGAGAAAAAATAGAAAGAGACTTCCTTTGAGAGTGAAGAGTGGTGTGTTGCCTCTATCTCTTCCTCTTTTTTCTCTAGTTCTTAAAATATTGGGGTAGATTTGTTTTCTTCATGTGTTTGAGAGGAAATCTAGTTTTATCTCTTGATTTTCTTAAGTGTGTTGTCTGAGTCTCTTTGATTCTCCTTTGTATTCAATTCTAGGAGTTTATGGCTAAGCTTTATTGTTAGATTTGGGTCATGTGTGTATCTCCCTATTGTATTCTTTTTCTCATAAATGAAGTTCATTTTCAAACAAAAAAAAAAGAATGATTCAATTTAACCATATTTTTATGCAATTACTTTTAGTTAAATACAATCCAACTCTTAAAATAATTTTCAAACAAAATTATTAAAATAAATCGCGTTATTTCAAGAAATCTCAATATCAAATGTAAAAAGGATTTAATATAATGTTTTAAAATTAAAGAAATAATAAATATAATGTAAAACTAATTAATTAAAGTAAGATTAACACAATTTACTCTGTATTCTATATTCAAATTGTCATTGATTTAAAATGTAGGGAGGAATCAATCCATATGACGTTGTAACCAAAAAAAAGTCACAACTCAACACAGTCATTCAGCACCAAGCGTCCATTATATATATATATATATATATATGAAATTAAGAAGAATAGAAGATTGTACAATATTTTATATAATTAATGAATATCAAAGGCCGTAAAGCAGCTAGATAGCATAATGTAAAAGCTGTTGGTTTCTACATTTTTCTATGGATAACTTGAAGAATGTAGACACCAAAATCCATTAAGAATAATCAACAATTATAATATTAACTTAAATTCTGCTTTGTCTTTAACACTTTTATCTTTATCCTCCTTCTTTAAATCTCCCCTTTCCTTAGTACATATCATCATCTCTAGCAGTAACTAATTAAAATAAACATTAATTCAGAAAACTACATGCAAATTCAGGGAGTTCTACATTAAACCGCCAGAAAAAAAAAAACAAAAAATACTCTGTTTTCTTTGCAAGAAAAAAGTATATCAAGACAAAAATAAATGAAAATAAAATTGAACAGAGTGTATTCAAATCAAGAAAGAAGTTTTTAGGTAAATTCTGTGTATACAAAAGTTGTAGATCAAATAATTATGAAGAGAATATAAACATGTACTCTATAGTCTGGCCGGTGTCATATAATGTATGCAAATAAATGGCTAAATCTTAATTTGCACATGTAAATTGTGAAAATTAAATTTTAGCTTTTTTATTATATACATGCATACACCATATGTCAGCTAAAGAAGTTTTTAGTGAACAAACTTTTCTCAATGAAAAAATGTTTTAATATGTATATATATCATTCTTCATAATTAATTTGAGACAAAAAGTACTAATTTCATCCACAAACTTTATACTAATTGTCAATTTCGTCCCCAAAATCTTTTTTTGTTGTTAATTTCTTTCCCAATATTTCACATTTTGATCAATTTATCCTTTGCTTTTACTTTACCTAAATATTAACGACAAAATCTACATAGCTAATGAAATATAGTGTAAAATTGATAGAAAAAAAAATTAAATTTTAACTCAATTTGAAAAACAGGATGCAATCTGTTGTTATTTTAATGAAAAAAGTTAGTTAAAAGATAAAATTGATCAAAATACAAAATATTGAAGACAAAATTGACTGCAAAAGAAGATTAGGGACGAAATCGACAGTTAGTATAAAGTTTAGGGTGAAATTAGTACTTTTGCCTTAATTTGATTAACAAATCTCTTTTAAAACAAAATCTACCCGAAAACTTTCTCATGAACCAGATGGTGGAGGGTAGCTACCGGAGTCCGCCCACGTTGACGCCGGGAAATCTGATCCTCCGCCGCCTCCGTCACCGCCGTGATTATGGTTTTCCGGCGGCCGGAAATACCCCAATTGCTGACCGGAAAACAGGGGAAACGAAGCAGAGGATACTTGACTTGAAGGCGAAAATGCAGTTGGAGACGAAGAAGAAGACGATTGAAGAACACCCAACTGCGAATTGTACAGCCACTGCTCCGCCGCCACCGGCTGCCGTTGTCCATGGAAGTCGCCGGAGCTCTGTAACAACTGAGAGTAATTCCAATAGTCTCTGATGAAATCCGACTGCCCCTGAAAAGGCATGAAGGGCTGCAGCGCCACCGTAGACGATGGCAGAAAATGAGGACCGCCGCCGCCGCCGCCACCGCCTGCGGCGGAGGCGGCGGCAGGAAAATGCTGAAGAGGCGGCGCAACGGCTCTGACATTCTCTGGGAAATTGAGTTTGGCTCTGTTACCTCTGAACCGCAATGCGGCCTCGTCGTAGGCTCGGGCGGCGGCCTCCGCCGTGTCGAAGGTGCCGAGCCACACTCTCGCCGCCTTGTGAGGATCTCGGATCTCCGCCGCCCATTTTCCCCACGGCCTCTGCCTCACTCCCCTGTATCTCCTCCTCCTCTCTCCTGTCTCCTCTTGAGACCCACCTTCACTTGCCGTCATCGGTGTCGTCATCGCCGCCGTAGCTCCCATTCCGGCCGCCTCGGCCTCCGTCACTGTCACTGTTAATTAGACACAATCTTGAACTATGAAGCATGAACACTGACACAGACATGAGACACGACACGGACAAAGACACAACGACACGCCAAACTCAAAATTACACGATACAACATATATTTATATATATAAATAATTAAATATTCATAATTTTTAATAAAAATTTAAAAATTACAATTTTTATTCATAATATATGTCATATTTATTTTTATTTTCTCTTGTATATCATGTTAAAGTTACTAAAAATTGATTTATATTCTAAAATTTATGTATATGTATCGTGTTGGTGTCGTAAGAGTCTCGAATACTGACACGTGTTTGACCGGCGACACGCCTTCAAAATAGATCATGAATCATATAATAACACAACTCGCCCATTTTCTCTTTCTCATAAATTTTATACACTTCTAAAATTTACTATTTAGATTTTTTTAAATCAAATTAAAAAATCAATAGCTGAATATAGTTGAATTTCTGAATTATTATAATTACTAACAATTTAATTTAAGTTAAATTTAAAGACCAAAAGTCATAAATCAGTATAAATTCATGATTTAAAAAAATACTAATTCAGAAACTTAAAAACACAAAATCGATTTAAATTTAATTATCAAATTATATATTCTGATCCTTCAAAATAGTAAATTTTCTGTTTCTACATAAATGCATATATGTTACATATATGTATTAAGATTATAAAAGAAACTGATTAAAGAGAAGCAGGAAGCTAAGGTAGCTAAGAATAGTGATTGATTCCAATTAATTAGTAATGGCACCTGATGATTGAGAATCATGAGGAGGAATATTGGGTGCATAGAATAGTCCTTCTTGTTGTTGTTGTTGTTGTGGTTCATGTAATTGACGGCCTCTTTTGTGTCCAGAGAGAGAACGCAGAAGAACAGAGGATGAAGACGACATTAACGTAGGAGAAGACGAAGAAGAAATTACATGTTGTTGTTGTTGTAGGAAATAAGGTGATGATGAGGATGAGGACGATGATGATGTCATCATATGCATAGGATTAATAAAGGCGCCGCCAAGAATTCCTCTGTTTCCAGACGAAACCACTCTTGTCAGCGCCGAAACCATCGCTCTCATCTCTCCTTCTCTGTTATACGAAGAAGAAGCAGCCATCGTTGACGACGTCGTTTCGTCTACTCTCTCTCCTTCATCGATGACGACGCCGTGTTCCGCCGCCGTGAGCCTACTCAACTCGCCGGGATCCCGATTATGCGCCACCGTTAGCAAACACATGTAAATACTGAGATCTAGAGAGAGAGAGAATCAACGGACGAGATGGAGCCAGCGGGGTGTTTGGGATTTTCTCAGAAACCAAGCGACTTTGTTATATATATATATATATATGTAAAATAAGATGAGAGAGATAGGGAGGATTAAAACGTGACGGGGGATTAGAGAATTAAAACGTGAACCGATTTGATTTCATTAAAATAATAGTACACACACAAACAAACATAAAGCTAATATATTTGATATGAAAAAGGTTAAAATCTCAAATTGGTCCCAAATATATGTGATGGATTTCAAATTAGCCCTACATGATTTTATAATTTTTCAAACTAATTAATGAATGTTGGTTATCTCTCTGTTTTAAGCTCGAAAGCGATGAATTCAGAATTATAGGGGATTGTTATTAACGAGTATTTTCTCTGTTAATTAATTTAAATCATTAATAAATAAGATCAAATTGAATCTAAAAAATGAGTCGCTTGTTATTTCACAGTAAAAAATGAAATTGGTCATATTTTTTGTTTCAAGTTTGAATGCCACAAGCTCAAAACTATGTGTTAACTCATAAAGATTCTTTCTCTAGACAATCAACAAAGTATAGGTTTGAGACCATTTTAAGAAATTTATGGAAATATGTGTGATTAATTAATCTGCAATATATTTAGGATCAATTTAAGATTTCGACTTAAAAACGTCTGAAACAGAGTTATAGTGCATACACTATGCTAAACTCCACGCCTTCTCCACGCCTTTGTTTCTTTCACCATGCAGTACTACAGTCATGCATTGCGCACCACCACCTTTATCATAAAAAGTATATATTTCGGTTGTTAATAATAATAATAATAATATTCTTATTATTAATTCATGCTTCACAATGAAGATCTGCTTTAATTTTTGACATATAAATAAATAAATATTATAGATAGAGAATTAAAATATATATTGGAATGCTTGCGGCGTGCAGCCTTTGGTATGCATGTTCACACATAAAATAGAAGGGTTTGATTGACTGAGATATAAAGATTGAATAGAAGTAGCTAGCAAGTAGCAACATTACTGGTCTTGTTTTAAGGATCGGCATTGTCGGTGACTTTTTTGAGAGAGAGAAAAAAAACTTAGAGATCATGTTTGAATTGAGTTCTAAAGCCATAAGTAGTCAAAAATAACTTTTTTTAAAATAAAATAAAATTCAATTTAATTATAGCCACATGGCGACTTAATTGGTTGGGTTTAAATTTTAGATAAAGATGCATATATTATTAATTCAGGTGTTACGTACGTAGGATTATGGATTTGTTAGAGTTCCACATTTTTATTTACAGAGATGGATATTACAATGATTTTCAATTCTATGTATTAGTGGCTAGTGCTCTATGTTATCAAATAGACCACTGAAATTGGTTAGTACATATGGTTGACTATTTTAATCGGATTGGATGTCATCTGACAGCAAAGAAATATAATTTCAAAGAAATACGTGGTTAAGTCCATAGAAACAATTAATACTTGTTTGGAAATGGGTAAATTCGTGTTTAAATGTCTAGAGTAAAAGAGAACAAAGAAACAAGATCAAGGTTAACAATAATAAAATTAAATAATGAAAATAATCACGGGTGGCTTTTTGATAGGAGGAAGTAAAGCACTCCAAGTAAAGATTTGGTAAGACAAGAGAACTTAGGACTTGAATATATTGAACTATATTCTAATAAGCTCATGGCAAGTTAGAATTCTCTTACAAGTTAGACACATGATGGACATTTATATGGTGACTAGTAAGCGTAAAATATTGATGAGTGTGAAACAAGAGGGGAAGGTGAAGTGGATATCTCTTGTAAGTAGGGAAGGGGTCTGAGCTCAATAAAATATTACTTTATTTACTAAAGACTAAGCTCTTACCTTACTTAGAATGATTGCGACCAAACACGAAGAGACATTTACTTCAATCCTACTAAGCCATTAGGGAGGAGAAGCCCTCCTTTCTTCACAAGTCATAGTATTTCCAACTTTGTCTAAGTAAGGATGTTATGGATGCTACTTAATTTCCCTGAAGCCCTCTTCCTCTTAGGTATTATGTTCTCCTTAATTAATTGTCTTATTTAATTAATTAATTATTAAAAATAATGGCCATGTAAGAATTGAACAAACACAATTAATCACCAGATGACCTGCAAACTGTATCCTCTTATGAAATTGGAGGATTCTAAATCCTCTATTGCTGAGTTTAGCAATACATGGTAGATAATGCCTTGTGTTTTTTTTTTTTTTTTTTNTTTTTTTGTGTCGTTTTTTCATTATATTAAAAGAAACTACAAAGCTTAATTTTGGAGTTTCCGGATGAGTAATTTTAATATTATATTTCTAATTATAATAAAATAAATTAGTCAACTGTATTATTACAATTATATTTATAGATTACAACAAACTAAAGTAGTCCAAAGAACTTATTTTAATTAGCTGATGGTAGCTTATTGATGAACAACTTGTAAAAAAGGTTCAAATTAAAGAGTGTAAGAGAGAATGTGTTGTATATTAACTTAGGGACTGGTTGAAAATATAATTAAGGAGGAAGTGTGTATTTCATACATTATATATAAAGAGAGAAAGAAAGGGTAAGAGAGAAAGAATTAATAGGACCCACATTCTAACTCTTTCTTTCTCGATCTCTCTATACTGCAACAAATGTACAATGCAAAAAATTCAGATTCGTTGACGAGAGAGTGAAGTTGAAATTCTAAGAGTGTAGCTCTTTAATGAAATATCAAGTTTATGAGAAAGACGTTGGTAAGCGATTGATTGTGTTAGTTTACCCAATTGCGCCCTTTAAGTGGCAGTTGCCTTTAAAGTGGATCAACTTGATGTGTATCAATATATGTATATATATAGTTAGAGCAATTCATTTTTCAATTGTTGGATTTAATTTTTGTAGTCTTAAAATATGTATAATGTTTTTTTAAATATACAAAACATAAATCTCGAGACTAAAAAAAAATTAAATCTTATAGTTATGATATGGATAACTTAGACTATCCAACTCTCCAAAGTGTCACGTTATATCTTATTTTGGTAGAATCACATTATATCTTAACTTAATCATTCTAGGGATGGGCAAGAATTAATTTTCATTTGAATACAATTGACAAATCTCAAGTAATAAAAATTGAAATTCTCTCAATAAAATTTTCTTAACAAAACTCGAATAAGAGATGTTGTATATATATAGAAGTCAAAACTCTATTTTGATTACTAATGTTTGTTTAAGATTATATTTAGTCTCAAAAGTTTTTTCTTTTTTGTTTTGGTCACCAATATTGTGAAGAAGTTTCACCGTTAGTTCTTGAGTCATTTCCATCAATTTTTTTCCGTTAAGAAAAAAGGAAAAGGAAGGATAAAATTGTAGAATGACCCCTAAAGGTTTTAATTTTTTTCATTTGGGTCCCTAAACCAAAACTCTCAGGGACTTGAATGAACTTTGTAAAAGTATTTGGGCATCACGATGTAACTTTATCCAAACTTTAAACGAAGTGAGAATCATAGAACAATCCAAATTCTAGGAAAAAGCTACACTTTAATCCATACAAAAAGCCTAGAACTGTAGGTTTCAAACGAATTTTACAAAAATACGTCTTTGGAGGATTCCTTCATTATTCCTTCATCTGAATCAAGACTCTATCCTGAAATATCATAAAACATCTCAAAAAATGTGCAAAGATGAGAAAAGAAGAGAATTAGACCCAAAATTTTAACTGAATTAAACTCATTTTGTTGGGGCTCATTCTGTAATTTCTTCTTTCTTTTCTTTTTTCTTTAATGGAAGAAAGTGGATGAAAATAATTCAAGGACTATTGGTAAATTTTCTTGGCGACTTTAGAGACCAAAACAAAATAAAAAAAATTTAGGAACTAACACAAAATCTTGAGCAAACATTCGTGACTAAAATAAAGTTTTGGCCTATATATATGAATTGTAATATCAGTAATTACCACCCAAATCAAATATACTTGTTGGTGGATTATATCTATAAAATTAATAAATTTTGATTATGATAACAAATTTGATAAAATAAAATAAATAATTTTATTTATATTGATTTTTTAATCATTGTAAGTTGCAGTATATATGCAATCACAGTGGTGGCTATAATATTATAATAATATTGTTGTATTGCTCGTAATTTTTATAAACTGAATAAAATATAATGGACAAAGTCTTATTTTGGTCCCCTAGTTATGCTCAGTGTTCCAAATTGGTCCCCCAGTTATTTTTGTTCCATATTGGTCCCCAGTTATGTAAAACTTGGCAAAGTTGGTCCCTTTAACAGTTTTCATCCATTTTTTTGTTAAAAAAAGATAAAATTAATTTTTAACTCCTAAAAGTTTATATTTTTTGCATCAAGGACATTTTTCTCTATAATAGAACCAAAATGTAAGAAAGAAAAAATAACTTTGGAGTTTTAGTTTATTTCACACAAAAAATATCGTGATTATTTTTTAGTGTGAAATAAACTAAAATCCCAAGTTATTTCTTATTTCTTACATTTTGGTCCTATTATAGAGAAAAAGTTCTCAATGCAAAAAATTTAAACTTTTAGGAGTTAAAAATCAATTTTGTCTTTTTCTTAACGGAAATATGGATAGAAACTGTTAGAGGGACCAACTTTGTTAAGTTTTGCATAACTGAGGGACCAATATGAAACGGAAAATAACTGGGGACCAATTTGGAACACTAAGCATAACTGGGGGACCAAAATAGGACTTTGGCCAAATATAAAAGATAAAAGATATATATATTAAAAAAAGATAAAAGAGACTGGTGATCATAATTAGCACCTGCAATTATAATTAACACTAATTAGTTATAATTATAATTAAAATTATTGACTGGTGATCACTCATAGAATATATGTAAGCCAAACGGCCCAAACCTAATTAGTTTTGAAAGTTTGGCAAATATTAGATTACTAAAGTTAAAAAGAAAAGAAAAACAAGAAAATCTCATGCACGTCATTAATTAATGCCATGATCAGTGCTAGAATCGTCATTGAGTTACATAGCAAAAAGATTAGTATTCTCCTTTAAAAAGTTAAAACTTTGTCTAGAGTTTGTCATTATCAACGTGAACAAACTAAAGAGCTGTACGTAGTGAAAAGAACTACATTACAATCTACAAGTGGGTGATAATAATTACAAAATAGAAGATAAGGCATACATTATAGATTAGGTTGAGGAATCACTGCTGAGTTAATGTGATCATTGTTTTCACCCAAATGTTGCCTTTTTGTGCCATCTCTCCCCTTCTAATATAATCATGGCCAAAGTGTAAATTTGATGTCATATTTTTTGTTCAGTTTTTAATTTGTTCTATATATTTTTTTTGTTGTAATTTTTTGTCTCATATCCTTAAGTCAGGTCTCAATTTAGTCTTATATATTTTTTTGTTACAGATTTGTTCTTATATCTTTGGGTCCATTGCATAATTGGTCCTATATCTTTGGATTAGGTGCAGAAGTGGTCTCATATCTTTGTAAAATGATCAATTGTTAATTGATCCTTTTTCTAAAAATATGGGACTAATTATGCAACCAAACCGAAAGATATGAGACCAAATTGGGACCTTTTACAAAGATATGGGACTAAAAGTGCAACAAAAAATATACATGATTAAATTGAGAACTTAGCAAAATATATGAGACCAAATTTACACTTTGACCTATAATCATTAATAGACTTAGATAAAATATTCTCATATCTCATTTTCATATATACTTAAATGAATATCAAAATTATTTTCTTTTCTTTCTAGAACCTACAAATAGTTAAATAAGTTCGAACAACTTTTAAAATAAAATATTTTCAATTAATATAAAACATTCTTTCATTAATTATTCATGCATGATTATATTATAATTCTGAAAAATAAAGATAAAAATAATAAATCATAATTATAAATATTTTACTAAATCATTTTAATATATCTATAATACTTGTATTTTTTTAAAAAAGAATTTCTGTACAATTTTTTTTAAACAAATATTAAATTTTTTTATAGAAATAAATATTTATTATTACGAGTGAGATATAATAAGTTGAATATCTTCTTATTAATCATTATTAAATCCGTTGAATTAGTACGCCTTCAAATATTAGTGCAAGTATATGTATCCCTACTCTCTACATACACACATATATAATTCTTTTAATTAGTGCCTTCAAATATTAGTTAAGGTATATGAAAAATTGAAGAAGTGACCCAAAGTAACTTATTTTAAAGAAAAATAAGATATCTTTTTATTTACTCAAATTTGAAATTTTAAAGAGTGATTATGGCCCTTTGTCAAAGAAATGATTAGAAAAACTCATATATAATATGTTTAATTAATTTATTGATCTTTATAAACTCCGAAATCTTTATGATTTCAATTTTTGTAGTTCAAGCCAAAAACAAAATTGCATTTTAATTTTCTTACATATTTTATTTCTAATTATTGAGCATTTATGATTAATTAAATCAGACTAGAATTTTATTTTCTTAGAGATGATAGATATTAAGCGTGAATAATGTCTGGACTCATTACTTGTCTGATAAGCATCAATATACAGTTTTAAGATATAGGAATTAAAATGTATTTTTGTAACTTAGCTAATTACTTAATATAATTTCTATTACGGAGTATTTTATAAAAAAATGTGTTATTTTAGATGTTTATTGGACTTTTAATGAGGTAATTATCATCTTAAATCGTTTGTAAATTAATGAGACTTTGACATTATTTAATAGTAAGAACTCAATGATAAATAAAATAAAGCATACGAATCTAATCAAAGAAAATAAAATTATAATAACTCAATTAAAAGTTCTATCAATATATTAATTTAACCTAGATATATAGTATGTACGTACTCGATCTTTTGATAACAACAAAAGTCAATCAATATATGAGGATTGTTATTATGACTTGGCATTTATTTGTACAACCAACAAGTTAATTAAAAGGTAAAACATGAGTATAATGTTTGCAATTAAATTTCCTAAATCAATTAACATATCTAAAACGGGATCGGGAATTGAAGATGCTTCCCTTCCAAATGAAGGAATCTCGTATATATAGAATATGGTCAAAGCACGGCTCTCTCGCATAACATAAGCCAGATCCTTAATTATTATATACTAATTAATATATATATATATTATTATACATGCATATATACATACGTGTACACTCATTGAAGAATGTTTCATGGAATTAAATAATATGAACAATTTGAATGAGGTTAAACTTATTTATGTCATATGTATAGACCATGGTTTCTTAAACACCGTTTAGTTAAAAATAACACCCTTCGATCAACAAACCATATTTTAGCCTTTTAAAATGTTGTGACAATTAATGAGGTCGGAACTCAGGATGGTTAATTAAGGGAATCATAAATTCTGCTCAAACAAAAATGCTTTAACATCTAAGGGAGCGTTTAGTACACAAATTATTTTTTCATTTCCGAGAATTATATACCTGGGAATGTGATTCCTAGGAATATGATTCCCATGAATATAAAAATATCTGTTTGGAAGAGTTAAAACAGTCATAGGATTATTTTGCAATATTCCTATGAATATTACGATCTTGTGTTTGGTTCAACTTTGATAATCCTGGAAATATTTGATATTTTTCCAAATATGTCCTTGACATTTTATTCTCAAATAATAACTTGTCAAATGCAAAATATCTCCAAAACAATTAATAAGAATACTTTGAAAAAATGTTCTTCTTTTTTATATCATTGATGATTTATCAAAAAAATACGATTTCAAAACATAATGTCATAATTCTTAAAATTAAAAAATAGTCTAAAAAAATTATTGCTCAAAATATAACTATAATTGTCAAAATAATATTTAATTAATTAGGTTTGACATAGAGAATAAAAGTATATAAGAGATGGAAAGAATTTGTAGAACAAAATTTAATTAGCTAAGTTTAATAAGAGTAAATTAGTCATTTTAGGTGGACCAAAATAATCTCATCCCTTGAGATTAGACCTGGGACTAATTTTTTAATCCGCATACCAAATGCAGGATTAGTCTATACCAAAACTTCTAATATTGAGACTATTTTTCTAATTCGTGTGCCAAACGCCTCATAATTGTAACAATTAATAAGTGCGTTGGAAACACCAAAAAAAAAAGCACAATGAGAGCATATAGTTAATTGGGATGTTATTTCAACACTTAGATTAGACCAAAAAAAAAAGTCAAAAGAGATAGAGATAGGAAGTATAGAATAGGAAGTATGGACAGAAGGTAATTGTCCAATAGCCATGTTTACAAAAGTGTTGCAAATTGCGGTTGCTATTGCAATACTTATTGTGACTGTAGGTGTTACAATGCAATCTAAGTTGTGGTTATTACAAGCGTTATTATTCACAACTACTACAAAGCAATAATATTGTAACAAACTACAATTGAAATTGCATACGGCAATTTGCAATAGACCCAAGTGGATGCCACAAAATAAGTGCCCTACTTTCTTTTGAAAGAAAACATACTTTTTAGTCCTTCATTCTCATTGAGTCAACAATTTTAATTTGTTCTGAAAAATGAAAATAGATGATTCAGTCTCTGATTTTTAACAACCGTCAACTATTTAGTCCCCATACATTATCCACGTCAGCTAGCGTGATGACATGCATGAATATTAATTGCTGGTATTGTTCTATTAAATGCCATTGTAACAATATCTTAATTAACTGAAAAACCAAACTTAAACCGAAGACCATTGTTTCTACTAGCTTCATATATCGAAGAATGGTGAGACTGAGACTGAGATTCATTGTAATTATTCTTCTCATGTTTGCAACTCATATTTAGATCAGAGTAGGATAAGAAAAAAGATGAACCCAAGTTGTGACGGTGTAATTGAAACATAGTTATTACCAGCCTGTGATTGCAAAATTTAAGAAAAGTAACATAGGTTGATATTGAGACTCATTGTGTCCATTTCTCTGACCTTTTGCACATCTGGCTTTAATATGTGGCATTTAATAGTGACACATGCGTAATTAACACCACATCATCAGTTTAAGTAATAAAGAAATACTAAAAAAACTAACTTTGTAATTTAGAGACTAAATAATATATTTCTATTATTCAAGGACCAAATCGTTAGAAGCCTGAAAGCTAAGAGATCAAATAATAAATTTTCTCCTCTTTTTAATAGTCATTGGAAGAAAATAAAAAGTTAGCCAAGTTGAAACCATGAAAGGATGGATTATCAAAATAGACAAATCTCCTGCTCAAGTCAGACATGAAGAAGGTGGAAATGGATCAGCTAGCTCAATTATGTTTTGCTAAAGTTTTGTTGAAGTATCAATTATTAATCATTGGATGTGTTGACTAACCGTTTATTTATTGACTTTCAAATTAAATCAATGACCTAGATGAAATAATGCAGTCAGTACAACGTGGCTGAGCCACTTCCATAGAAGGTGAATATGGACAAATTATCATATTGGGAGTCATTATTTGTGCATATCTCTATAGCAACGTAAAATGTCAAGTCATTTTCACTTGAACGACCATGCACATCTAGATGTAGAGGACTTTTTATATATAAAGTTATACTGTTTAGCTCTTTAACTTCTTTTTGTTTACTTTTACTAATTTTTTATCTTATATCAATATAAAATCATTTGGGTTTCACTAATTACATATTCAATTTTATACAATTTATATATGTAATTATTATTCTGTTTTGCGTGTTAAGCTTTTGGGTTTCAATGACTCAGAGATATATTTACGTTTCTAAAGGGCTTTTTTCATAATTTTCTACAATAAAAAAATAAATTACTTTCTTTTATTTTTAATTAATCTCGTTGGATTTTAGAAAAATAAAAAAAAAATCGAGAACAAAATGCGACTTACTAGATTTCATAGTAAAGCAAATCACCCAATTGAAACTCAATTTTGTTTAGCATTCTTTCGTTTTTGTCTTTGTTTCTTTCTGCAGTTTGATCAAAAAGAAAACAAGTCAACGCGTCATTTTTATTCAAACTCCATGGATTTTAATTCATATATATCTCGTAGACGATGACTCCAAGATAAGTCTAGCATATGATCATTCTATACATGTAATTAATTATGACAGATATAATAAATTGTACAATTAAGACAATAGACGTTGCATACTTATTTTCAAAATGATTTCTGCTTTTTGAATACGACTTTTCTTCTATTATTATAGAAAAAAAAATACTCAAATAAAATTTTTCATCCAAAAAATTTAATAGTGTACTCTCTATCGCAAAACTATTTTTGCAAAATTTTGAATATCACAATTAGTTATCATTCGATTCGTATTTCATTTTGGGTGTGACAATTAAGACACTACTTTCTACAAGTGTCCGGACTCTAATGCCTTAAACCCCACCATTCTCCCCAACAATTTCACAATATTAATGAGTGAATTAGACAAAAACTTCGGTATATATCAATAATTTGCCCGCTTCGATGAATGATGATCGAACATTAATTAATATATATACAACAAAGATTAGGTTTAGAAAAATAGACTAATCTTTCATGATGTGATAAATTTAAATTCAAACCCCTATTATTAAGAGATGAGTATGTAGTGTCGATAGTATTTCGAGCATAAGTGTCTAGTAGTAAAGGATACTTGAGAAAAAAAAATATTAATTAATATAATCTTTCACAAAGTCCCTCTCAATTACGATCATTCTTTATGATAAACGAAAGTATGACCTAAAATCATGTATATCACTTTATGAACTTAACAAACTAATTTAAATTAGGGAATTTGTCTTAGGTATAAAAGGGGCTGAAGAGCTAGAATTAAGTGTGCTAGAGATGAGTTTTGCAAGACATAAATTTATAAAGGTGACCATGCGAAGCTAATATGATGTTTACAGATGATAAAAATACTTATATTCAATAACAGGGACTTGTAAATTTTATCTTGGGAGTAATTTCAAATAATCTTTTATATTTGTTGAAAATTTTATGAAGAATGAAGGAAGTTGTCTACCCAAATTAAAATAAATTTTTATTAATATATATGTATGCATTCACTCTTAATTTCATTATTTAACTTGATCCCGTGAAGTAAGACCCAAAATATCAATATCCAATTTTAAACATGACTCATTACTTTTCCTTGTATATATATTTAATATTTTAATCAATTTAAATACTATTACCTCTCCAATCTCATTATTTCCTTAACATTTTTTTTATATGTTTTATATTTCTTTTGTTCAATTTATATATTTTGTCTTATAATATTGATAATATATAAATAAAAAAGGCCAAAATTCTTTTTTGGTCCCTAATGTTTATCCAAAGTTCTATTGTGGTCCTTAATAATTTTTTGTTCTATTTTGATCTTTAATGTTTTCTAAAAGTTTCATAAATGATCCCTAACTATTGAATATAGTCATATTTCTCTCGTCTCAAACCTGAGTATTAGCACCAAAACAGAACTTTAGATAAGCATTAGGGACTAAAATAAGATTTTGGCCAAAAAATGTTTCGGCCCCCCTAACCAAAAATCCTGGCTCCGCCCCTAGGTGTGGGTATAGGTCTAGGTCTGACCTCAACCAAATTGGGCCTGAGTTTGACCTAAACAGGTCTGAGTCCGAGTATGATGATACCTTACCTGGACCCTACTCATAATAGTAAATATTTTTTTATATAAAAATATAATAAATCAAAACTTTGCGTTGATAAATTATTAACTTGTAAAGATAAAATGTAAAATATTTCATACATTCTGAAGTACTTTAACCGTACATTCTTATTTATAGTTTATTTTTTATTTTTAGTAGTTATAACTATTAAATACAAAAAAGTTGATGAAAATGAATTTTATATCAATAAAGATAATTTATTTTAAAATTTCTTCGGATCCATGTTTGGGCTTGGGCCGGTATGGGGGTTACACTGTTCAGCAGGTACCGGGGGATGGAAATTGATTTTAATAATTGTAAATGTTCGGGTCTAGGTCTAGAGATTATACTACCCTACCTATATCCTACTCATGATCATTCCTACCATGTTTTAAGTCAAAGAGAGCTTAAGAGAATAATCATAGAGAATTAATTAATTTGACGAGGAAATTAAGGGAAAATTAGGAGGGTGAAGGTTAAATCTAAACCGAATAAATTAGGCATATGAACTACCATATTGTTGAGCTTTTACACAAGAAAAGCTTTCTATCTTGTTTTGTTGTTTTGCATGTATTCGATGGATGATGGACATATGCATCGATAATCAATAATGATGAAAGTGCATGATTTCTTTGGTGGGGCTTCTCCTTCTAATTTCCACATATATTTCGAGGTGTAAGATTTTGATTTGTGATAGTACGTATAATAATAATTAAGAAGCTAGCTAGCTAGCCATGCATGCTTCTACCATAATGACAATATTGAATAAACTAAAAAACAAAACAAACAAATTAGTTAAGAAAAGAAAAGAAAAGGGAATTGTTGATACGTGTGCATGCGTATATATTCAAGCCTCATGTATAATCCAACCGAAAATAGTAATGATGAGTGAAATTAGGCTTGGGTTTTTCTTTCCTTTTTTATGAAAATGTCAACGTGGAATATAATAATTAGGTCAAACATAATATTTGTCCACGTCAAGAGGGTTGTGCGCCAAATTAAAGGTAAAAACCAATATTATGAAATCCGGACCGAACCGGACGTTCGAATCGGGACCCGAGAGTGAAGACGAGCCGGTTTGGATCATTGGACCGCTTTGAACCGCCTAAAACCGTTTCGGACCGGATTAACCCGGGTTGAACCGTGACCCTAGGCGGTTTTTAGAAAACCGGCCAAGTCAGTATTTTCTATGGAAAAAATCATTTTTTTTAGCTTTTTTTGTTGATTTTATGTAGGGATGACAATTTGGGTGGATCTTTAGGATGCACGTCCGAATCCACCCGTAAAAAATATCCGATATCCGCTGGATACCGGATATCGGATAAGGTACGTATATTGAAAAATAAAAAGTTAACTATCCGGTATCTGTCCAAAATGAACGGATAGTTAGGGTACCTGGTATCCGATACCCTATAATATAAATATTTTATTATATTTTATACATTTTTACTATATTTTTAATTAATTTATTTTAATTAACGGATATTGGGTATTAGGTATCTTATATATTCGATTTTTGAATTAGGATATCCTATCCTATATTTATTATTTTAGGGTATTTCGGATATTAAAGGTACCCGTCGGGTATCGGATAGGATACAAATATTAGAGAAAATGAACGGATACGGATACGGATAGTGAAAAAATGAGCGGATACCCACCCGTTGCCATCCCTAGTTTTGTGGGCCAAATGCAAGAAAGTAATATGAAATTCAGTAGAAAATATTGTGAACCTATTAAAACAAAGAAAAACAACTCATTTTTTTCATTTTTACTAACTTAATAATTATTCATGTTGTGACTTTTATATATTTTATTTATGTAGGACAATAAATTATGGATTCACAAGTATATCTTATTGTGATACCTCACATTTTGAGCGTTCGCCAACTTGCCCTTCGTGCCTGGCCAAGTCTCGTTCCCGTACTCTTCGAGGCGACCCTTGACTCGGTCAGAAGCCATTGGTCAAACCCACGTCACACGCACGACATGCGACCGGCGCTAGGGCTGTTCAGATCCAATCCGATCCAAACTCATCTGAACCAATCCAATCTAAACCGACCAAAACTGATTACATAATCGGTTGAATTGGATGCATGATGATGAAAACCGATTAGTTTGTTTCGGATGAATTTGAAAACCAAAAATAGACCGAACCAAACCGAATCATATTACTATTTTAATTAAATATTATATATATATTAATTAAAATATATATGTATCCCTACCTCTAAATGCCTCATTCATTTCCCTCTCCTTGTAGCCTGCAAATCTATGGTCATTCACCATAAAATTAGGGATTGTATGTTTTGTATTTTTTTTTATCGGATTATATTTAAGGAGGATTATATTTACTGCCATATATTTAGGGTTTGACATATTTAGTGGATTCCATCGTCTTTCAATTTTTTTTTTTGAATTTTTATGATTTTTTTATATTTTTAAACTTTTATCTTAATAATTAATAGAGAAAATCGATTAACCGAACCAATCCAAACCGACTTCATTCGATTTGGATTGGTTCGGTTGGTCTAAGATAATTGGATTGATTGGATGACTTTGGTTATCATCCAATCTGTTCGGTTCAGTTGAAAAAAAATATCTAAACTGATCCAAACCGAAGTTTGAACAACCCTACCAATCGCTAAGCGAACACCAATCCTCCCATGATGGCCACGCTCCGCTTTTTTCGGAATTCCATTTCCCCCATGATCGCGGAACGTGGGTCCGGACGTGGAGAGCTCTCTTCGGCCTCCACTATCCTCCAATGCTCTATAAATATCCTTGAAGACTATCGGTTTAAGATTAGCTACTATCTCAACTCCGAAGTCGCTTTGCTCTCATCTGAATCCCATTCTAACTTGAGTGTCAGAGTGCTCTTCGCAAGACCCCCCTGTGAAGTCTTTTGCAGGTTTACTCTACTTCGCTCGTTGCTCCAGCAGCCCCTCCATTGAACTAGGTAAGCTTAACCTCTATTTAGTTTATCATATTGTTATATAAAGTTTAGAGTTATATTTTATTAATTATGGAATATTTATATTTAAAATAATTAATATTTATTTTATTTATATATTTATGACGTTATCCGATTTAACCGTCCGTCCAACCGATTGAACCAATCAACCCGTGACCCGAAAGTCTGTCTGGGCCACTCTCTGGTCTGGTTTTAATAACATTGGTAAAAACTTAATTAATAAGGCATAACCGATTGAGTTTTTTTAAGTTTTTAATTAAAGTCATAAATATCATTTTGATCACGAATGTTTACTTTAAATTTTATTTCGGCAAAAGCACCTCTGATACCCCTTGGTAAGCCTCAATTGTACACTTAATTCTTTTTTATTGTTAATCATACCTTTGAAGTTTTATATTTATCTCAATTATACTCTAAGGTTTGATATCGTCTAAACTGTTAACGAAAAAAGTTAACGTCATATTGATGTCATACAGACATCAATAATTTTTAGGATACAATTGATATAAAATGTTATAGTCATTTACTCTGAAACTTTTGGAGTACAATTGATACCAAAATTAATAAGAAAACAAAGTCACTCGCCATGTCACCTTTTTTATTAACAATTTAGATGACGTTACTTTGGGGTACAATTAAGACACATGTGAAGTTTTAGGGGTATAATTGACATAATAAAAAACGTTTAGGAGTTCAACTAAGACTTAGTTATCCCATAGTTTAGGGGCACCAGTATTACTTTTGTCATTCTATTTTGGTTTCTAATATTTTTCTATTATATTTGGTCATTAAGGTTTCTCAAAAGTTTTGTTTTGATTCCTAATACTAAATGTGATTATCTCTCTACATTTCAAATTTGAATAGATTGAAATCGATGCTAGCTACAAGTTATTCTTGACGAGTTTCTCTACCCAATTACGATCGTCGACAAAAATTGTCAAATCAGGCCTGAAATTGGGTCGCTCGTTTTATAAACTTGGTCATTTATGTCTCGTTTGATGTACAAATTTGATGAACTCAGAACAATGGGTAACTCTTGATGAGTTATTTTTCTGCCTAGTTGAGACTGTCAACAAACGAGATCAAATAATATTCCAAATGTTCGTATTGATGTTTTGACCAAACTCACTTTTGAAACGAGTGATATATATATGACTAATTAACTTCATGAAATGAGTAGTTTACTTTTGGGGTCCGATTTCAAGTTTGATTTGACCTCGTTTGCCATGGTCCTAGCTAAACAGAGAAAAAATTTGTCAAGTAGTTCTGATTTTATTGCATTTAGACTTGAAACAAAAAAGATATGACCACATTTAGTAGTTAGGGACCAATTGTGAAACTTATTGAGGATCATAAGAAAACTTCTAGAAAATATTAAGGATCAAAATAAAACATAAAAAACATTAGGGGCCAAAATGGAATTTAGGGTAATCATTAGGGACCAAAATAAGGTTTTGGCCTATTAATTAATTATCTCTATTTTCTGATTTATAATTCAGATAATAAGTTATTGAATCAAAAGTATAAAATTATTTTGGCTAAAAACCTATTTTAGTCCTAATGTTTACCCTAACTTTTTTTTGGTCCTCATTGTTTCCTAAAAGTTTTATAATTGGTCCCTCATTATTGAATGTGATCGTATTTCTCTCGTTTCAAATTCGAACGCGATGAAATTAGAGTTACGAGTTAAATTTGATAAGTTCTTCCTTTGCACGGTTGGAGTCTAAAAGTTAATATTGGTGTTTTGATCAAACTCACTATCAGAGTACTATTTGACCTCGTTTAACAACGAATCCAATTGAATAGAGAAATAACTCACCAAGAGTCATTTATAGCTCCAATTTTGTTACGTTTGGCCTTGAAAACGAGAAAATTATGACCAAATTCATGAAATAAATGGCTCATTTTTTTTTTACTCAATTTCATACACGATTTGACCTTATTTACTTATGATTCTAACTAGGCAAAGAAAGAAGTCACCAAATTTAACCCTTAACTCTGATTTCATAGTCTTCGGGTTCGAAAAGAGAGAAATATAAGCACATTCAATAGTGAGAGATCAATAATGAAACTTTTAGGAAACATTAAGGACCAAAACAGAACAAAAAAGACATGAGGATAGGGACCAAAAAATGTTTTTTACCAATTATTTTTTTGATAAAGATAGTCATATTATCATATATATATATATATATATATATATTTGGAGTTAGCATAAAACTTAGTTAATTAGATACTTGCATTAATTATTCATTTTTTGGGCTTCTTCCTTTCTTTCATATTTGTTTTACCAATATTAATATAACGATGTTGCGTTAATAACTTAATCAGTTCATAAAATGTTGGCTGAATAATTTTTTAATATACAAATTGATAATTGTTTCAATAATTAAGTACAAATTGTCCATAAAAAAATAACAATTAAGTACAAAGTGGAAACCAAATGGAAAGCACCAATAGTGATGAGGCATTTAACTACCACTTCCTCAAATTATCTCATATATATATATATATATATATATATATATATGTTCTGGAATCCCATATGACCCTTTACCAAATTAGGATGCAATTCTGTGATCTCATACTAACTATCTTATATATTATGGTATCTTGGATGTGTGACCTTTGGTAACGCCATGATATCGTCATACGTCGACATCCTGTCATCAGATGACAGTAAAAAGGGTGTGATCTGATGTCAACACAAAAACTATGTTATCTCAGATGACAGGATTTGGTAGGGCATTTTTCAATCAAAGTTTCAATTTTACCCTTTTTGGTTTATTTGTTTTTTTAATAAAACTTATTATATATTTGGTTCCTAAATTTATAACTAGTTAACTAATTTGTTAATGAATAATCAAAATATATGACTCATTTATCGAATTATTTCAATTGTTAATAATTTAGTCATTGGGTCAAATTTAGAAACCAAAAAGAAATTTAATATAAATTTAGGGATAAAAAAATTTTAATAAGTATAAATTTAGGGATCAAAAAATATAAAATCAGTTCAAATTTAATGACTAAATCATATATTTATTTTGAAAATATTAATATATGTTTTTAAGATGTTAATAAGGGTAAACATGGAAATTTAGAGAAGATTAATGTTATTCACAAGAGAATACCAAACATATGCATCTTATATCTCTGACATCTATTATTGTCATACCAAACATTGATATTATAAATATAAGATATCTTATTATACTATGATATCACATACCACGACATCTAAGATACTACGATATCTGAGATGACAGTGTACCAAACACACCCTTAATTATACTATTAAGAGAGAGATCAGAGAGAATTTTAATCAATTACATTTTATAATTTTAGACAAATAACTATTTAGATATGCAATATGAATGGCCCTCTTCACGTGCATATTTAGTGCGTATATATATATATATATATATATTTGTGTGTGTCTAGTTTAAAAATTTAAATATATGATCGGTCATGAGTTTTTGCTGTCCCATTAATTTTTTGTTTAATTACATTCGAGTTTAGCAAGAAGAGACACATGCATGCATCTATACCAAAAACCATATCTAATCTAATTGATTAGGAAAAAGTATTGTTTTTGTACACAATGTTACATCAATTTTTAATTTCATTTTTAAGGTTTATTTTTTTTAATTTTATTCTCAAAATTTTATATTTTAGTTGATTTAATTTTTTAAGTTAACTCAATTGATCTAATGAGTTAACAATAGTTATTCATGTTTTCAATTTCAATTAAGTTTTAATTTTTTTTATCAACAATTTTATTATACATGTTATAAATTATGTGGAGTTTGTTATTAATTTTAATTTTTTTTAATAAAAATCAGCATTTTAATTGACCTGGAGATCTAATGAAGATATATTTAAGTATCCTCAAATAGATGGATTTGCGTGCAGATACTAAAGTAAATGTTAAAAAGAAAACAAGTTTGTGTCTAAACGACACAACAACTTGAGAGTCTGAATCGCCAGTCAAATAAGTTTAGAATAAAAGATAAAGTTGATCAAACGTTAAATTTGATAGGCAAAGTTAACAATATACAGGCTCAATTTAGTGATGAAATTAAAAATTGATACAAGTAAAAACATCTCCGAAATTATCAAATTATGAGATTAGTTTTATTATATCCTTAAATGTTTTTTGGTCAATTATACCTTAAAGCTTTCGCATTTGACTCATTGTACCCCGATACCTAATTTCGTCTAAATTGTTAACAAAAAATGTCGAAATCATGTGTTGTCATTAATATTTTTAGGAGTAAAATTGATACAAAATATTAAAATTTTGAAGTACAATAATTGACATGGATGTAAAACTTTGGGATACAAAATTGATACAAAAAAAAGTCACTTACACGTCATCATTTGTCGTTAATGATTTAGACAACGTTAGGCATTAAGGTACAATTGAGTCAAATATAAAAATTTAAAGGTATAATTGACCACCATAAAAGTTTAGAAGTATAACTGAAACTATCTAATTATAGTTTTGAGACACTGAAAAAATTTGAGGAGGAAACACAGTGTTTTTGCCAATTAAATCTATATATCCTCATATATGTAATTAAAGTTATCTTAAAGGATTTTGTAATTAGACTAATTACTCAATGGAAATAAAAAAATCTCTCATTTGTAATAAAACGAAACGATGCCCTGGAAGAGCGCTCCAAAATCAAGACCAAACCAAGAAGCCGTTGTGGAAGCCAGATCGTGGAATGCTTAGTCTAGATTTGCCGCCACAAAACGCCGTCATGGGAGCCTTGATCCAGAACGCCGTCGCCACAAAACTCTATAACCAGGGGAAGGGCCACCGCCGTTGTGACAGCGGCGGCCTAAAGTTTCACTCAGAAAAATTCTCACGGTGGAGAGGATTTTCTCTCACGAAGGAGAGATTTTTTAATCGCAGTCAAAGTTAAATTATCCGAGCTTGAAATCCCTAATTACTTAATTACAACATGTACACACTGCTTTAAATATTTAATTGCATGTATTTATATAATTAAATCGTAATATATATATATATATATATATGTATATGTTGAAGCCAATTAATTAGTGGCAATTGTGTGGAATCATGAAGGCTGTTTGACAAACACTTGGCCAAACATTTCCTTCCAATTTCAAGGAGGCAAGACAGTGGGTATAACTACCACACCACTCTCATCATCATCACATATACCCCTTCCTTTTATTTTATCTTTTCATTGTTAATTAATAAGTCGGTCCACCCCAAAAAATTTTCTAGAATCACGTTTATACTAAAGTTCTTTTTTTTTTTTTTTTTTTNTAAAAGAAGACAAATTATTCTTTTAATATCAAATTAGAGATAAATTTATGATCTTTTTTAAATTAAAGAATAATTTTTTTTATCTCTTTGTCAATTCACTTACTATATAATATATATATATATATATATATGAGAAAAAATAATACATGTAATATGTTTAAGTTAGAAATAGTGACAGAAATTATATAAAATTATATTTTGTAACAGTGAAATAAAGTTTGAAAACTGATTCCATATATAATTCTAGACTAAAATAACTATTTTACCATTAAAAACATATCAGTGATCAAAGATAAAAGGTTATAATAAAAAATCATACTAATTTTTGTAGTAGCCATATATGTATATATTATGATAATTTGTATATAATACTAGCGTCTAATAACGCCACCTTTTTAAGGACTGAAAATTATATCTGACCAAGAAAAAAAGGACTGAACATTATGCAAAGTTGTAATAAAATAATGTATATTTTTAGTATTAAAGTAATGCATAGTACTAATATATTAGAAAAAACGAGATACTATTTTTAGAATAAGAAATTTATTTAATATTTAACACGCAGCCCCTGTTATAGTAAGTATCAAATTAGTATAATTGATTATACACATCTTAAAATTATACACGTGTCAATTTTAACTCACTGCCAATGATTCAACGACACGTGGACCAAAGTATCACTTTCACGACCGCCAAAGGCACAGACCATATCTTTTATTCATAATTAAAACACGTGCTTCTCATGTTCTTCTTTGATTTACAAATTAAAATCTATAATAATTCAATCAATGACTTCAATGTTTTGGCCAAAAGAAAAAGAAAAATTAATGACTTAGCTTCAATGATATTTTAAAGAAGTTTTATTTAGTTTTTAGTGTTTTTCTTTAAGTTTTTATTTTTTTAATCTTTTTAGACTATGTCATATTATTTTGATGACACTAAGTAAAAATCTAAAAGAGTCTAAATAATCACATTAAAAATCAACTCTAAATCATATAAACAAATGTTTTTTTTTCTTCAAATTTTGAAATAAAAAAAATTAAAGTATCATTCAAATAAACCAAAAATCATAAGCAATCTTTTAATCTAAGCAAAAGAACTGCCCATTTCAATCTCTGGCCACACATAATATAATAAAGAAAATTTTACTAAAATAAATACATTTTTTTGGGTGAATGTTAAAAGTTAAAACAAATATTTAATCCTTATGTAACTTAGTTTATAAGGCAGTAGCCCATATAATTTTGTTTTTCTTTAACACAATCTTTATATTTTAAAAATGTAAAATTAATATGAACATTATGTGATTAAATATGTAATATTTTTATATTTTATCAAAATAATAAAGCACAAACTATTATATCAAAATGATGGAATTGGCTATCGTTATATTTAATAGTAATCAAAAGTAAAAATTAAATTTTCTAGTAAAATCTTGATAAAAGGTCTTTTAAAAAATAAAAATTTTAAGTCATTTATTATTATTATTTTCCATATAGCTCAAGAAATTTTTTTTAGATACCAAAATTCAGAAGAATTATACTATTTTAATCTAAAAACAAATACTTATTTAAAGAATTAAACACGTGCTTTACTTGAGGTTTTCCAAAATGGACACGGAAGTATCAATGCATGTATTTTCAAACGGATTTTTTTCGAATCTGTTTATGTTATATCAATCGGATTGTACAGTTTTTAAGATTTTTGTTTTAGGTTAAAGTGAATTTTTAGTCTCATTTTTTTGTTTAGGTTTCAATTTGGTCCCATATATGTTTTTATTACACTTTTAGTCCCGTATCTTTTGCTAAGATCTTAATTTGGTCCTTTTTTTCTTATACACTTTTGGTCACATATTTTGGTCAGGTTGTAGAATTGGTCTCCTATATTTTAGTTATAGGTTAGAGAATTGGTCTTATATATTTGCAAATTGTTTTACATTATGAGATTATAATAATAAAATTTTTTGCAAAAATATGAGACCAAATTAGCAACAAAAATGATACGAGACCAATTCTGCACTTCACCAAAAGATATGAGACAAAAAATGTAACAAAAAAAAAAGAAACCAAATTGAGACATGACAAAAAAATATAAGACCAAAATTACACTTTGACCTTTATTTTATTTATTTAATCAATGAATGGATAGACTGATACTTAATTAAAGTGAAGGAGTGACATCAAACTAGTTGTTACACCTACCATTATTTGGATTATGACGTTTAGGACTATTTAAGAAAACTAATAATTAGTGGAAGAGACTGTGAGATCATGGAATGACATTAGCTATGTCTTGGATTCATCCAATATATATATAACTCCTATTCGAACTTATATATATATTATATATATATATATTTGTTTCATTAATTAAAACTCGTGCATGAATTTTATATATTTTAACAGAAACGTAAATTTTACTTTAGAATTTTAGAATTATAAAATATACATATAAAAATCTATACAAATATTTGTATGACATATTGAGATATATTTTTTTGGCCAATAAAATGGTGAGATATAAACATAGTGATGAGGACCCAAAAACAATAAGAACATGATCAAACCTACCAAACTTTCATTCTCTAATATGTTAGTGTGAACATTGAATACGTACCTAACTCATGAGTAAATTGTAGATAACTAAAACAAATATAATGTAAATTCAAATTTTTTATTTTAATTTTTACAAAGTGATTATTTTAAATTTTTTAAAATATATTTAAGATATGTTGTATCATAAAAATAGTAAATACAAGTGTCTTTTAGTTCAAATAGTTTAAATTGAGAATAGTTGTCATCTTTTTTATTTTAGGTTTCTCAAGGTATCCCCCAGCTCGACAGGTCAATGACTAATCCTTCGCGGATCAGTGCTCCATTTAAGGGTCTTCTGCTGGCCAATTGGTTGTTGCATACACAAGGCGGGATCCGAACCCTTAACCTTACTTAAACGACTTAGTGAGCTCGACCACTAGCTAACCAAACTCGATTTAGTTATCTTTTGTTTGCAAAGGACAACAGTATATAATGCAATTGTACGTATTTTTAGGAAAGAGATTTATACTCTTTAAAAATAAAATGAGTAGTATTTTCTTTTATCATAAAGAGGGTTTAATTTATCATTTTTCAAACAGATCAGAGAAAGATCAAATTAAAGTCTGTTTTAACTTCTCATCAATAGATATGTTTCCCCTTTTTTTTTTTTTGGTATAAATCAAAGGTATCCATCGTCGAGAACAGTGATTAATTCCTCTACCGCGAGTCCTCCACTTAAGGGTAAACGGTTGGCCACATAATGCTTTAGATGTTTTCCTTTTGAAATAAAACTATTTATGTAGTTTTAATTTCTTATTGTCTCGATTTTAAAATCAAGACAATAATTAAATAGAGTTTAGTGCATAAATTAGAAAATTAACTATCAAAAGATAATTCGCTTGAGATAGCCAATTTTCTTTGTTATTTTTATTACTAATTAATGTGGAGAAGCTTTGAAGAGGTCAAAAAATGACGTCCTTAATTAGATTATAAAAAAAAATATAAATCCCGTACGATGTACATGCATGTACCTCTTTTTGGAAATTTTTTAAGCAAAAATATATATTGCATTTATTTAATTATATATGCAATTATTTGGCCAAAAACCAAATTCCATGTGAATGTGTTATAATATAATGTGATAGCATGCTGCTCACAACTTCATTATTTTAATTAAAAATGTTCAAACTCTGGAATAATCTAACTATGGCAGGCGTGCCTTGGGCAAGTCAAAATTATAAATATAGTCATAAATATTTCATATATTCTTTAAAACACGAGAACAATGTTAAAATTTATAAAGCATGGACACTGACACGGACACGGGACACAACACGGACACGGATACACCGACACGTCAAATTGTTAAACTTACATAATACGACACGACATATATTTATATATATATATATATAAATAATTAAAAATCCACAAATTTTAATGAGAACCTTAAAAATTATAATATCTATTCATAACATATGTCATATGTATTATTATTTTATATTGTTTGTCATGTTAAAGTCACAAAAAATTAATTTTATATTATGAAACTTATGAATATGTGTCGAGTGGGTGTTGTATGGGTGTCGGACACGGACACGTGTCTGACATGGCGACACGTCCTCAGAATGAAGTGTCCATGCTTCCTAGATTAAAATAATTGTTTGATTCTTTCAAAAAATTATTAAAAATATTCCTTCACATTCTTGCTTCTAATTAGTGGACATTATATTGTTGAGAAAACTTATTATTTACTCATTGAATTTATACAGAGTCAATTAATTAGTCATTGAAAAATCAAAATATACTACTCAACTCCTAAATTGATGTAATGGTTAACGATTAGATCCCTAAATCAAATTCAGGGACTAAAAAAATACAATTTAGGAACCAAATAGTATAAATTTAGTACAAATTTAGGGACCAAAAAGAATAAAATTAGTTCAAATTCAAGATTAAATATAATATTAATTTAGTACAAATTTAGGGATATAAAAGTAAATAACTAATTCAAATTCCTGGTCTAAATCTTCACTAGGGACCAAATAATTGATAATTGAAATATTTTAATTTAGGGATCAAATGATGTACATTTCGATTATTGAAGGACTTATTAGTCGACTCGGTTTAAATTTAGGGACCAAATATTAGGTTTTCTCTATACAATATTTCTTAATGACAGAGGCTGGATTGATTTTTTATTTAGATCCATGCTATACATGTGAGAAGATTATATATATATATATGATAAAGTTAATTAATTAGGGTATATATACCCTAATTAATTAACGTGACATAATTTTAGCCGCCCAAAAGATCCTCTCTCTCATGAGAGTCGAGTTCTCTCTCAAACCTCTCCTTGTGAGGGACCAACTCTCTCTTTCATGAGAGGTTTCACCCTATTTCATATTTGGATTATCGGCGTCGCCCCCAGTTTTGGCCTTCTGCGGCGATGCTCTTTTCTGTGTGTCTTCTGTGGCGGTGGTTTTTAAGTTTATGTGGTTTTCGGCGGTTGTTCTTCCTAGATCTGTGTGATCTCTGCTCGTGTCCGTGTGTTTTCTGCGACGGGTTTTTGTGGTAGCGGCGTTTTGGATCTGGGATCCCACGACGTCGATCTAGTCTATTTTTTTTTGTGTTTCTAGTTCTTTAGATGGTTGTAGCTTTAGTTGGATCCCTAGATCTGTTAACTTGGCATTTGATTGTCTTGCCAATTTGTCTGACACGAAGATGAGTCCTCTTGGATGGGTTGCAAGCCCCCTACCTTTGTCAGTTGATGTTTTGTCTACTGTTGTTCTTGATGCTAGGGAAGGTTTGGATTATTTTGCTGTGTTTTATTTGTATTGTGTTTGGTTTTGCCTTGCTTTTAAATGAATTATGTTTGAGGCAAAAAAAAAAAGTTAATTAATTAATGTGATATAACTAAAAGCTTGTAAGCTCAAACTAACTTTTCTAACCAGTTAAGTTTTTTAGAGCTTCAACTATTTTTGAAGTTGAGTTAATTATAATAATTTATTGTTATAAGTTATTTGGGTAATTGGTTATGAATAGAGATTTTTAGTAGTAAAATTATAAAATTATGTATGTAATGATTGTGATAGCTAAAAAAAGTTATAAGAAACTTTGTAAATTATATAGGGGTCGAAATGAAAAAAAAATACATTTTAATTTTTGAATTTTGTGTAAAATCCGAGGTGTTTGGAAATTTTTTTTAACTGATTATTTTGGTGTTTTTTTTTTAAAAAGGATAAATTACAAGGTCCATGTGGTTTGGGGTAATTAAAAATCGGGTCCCTGTGATTCAAAAAATATCAAAATTGGGCTTGCGTTTTACTTCGTTAACAAAAAAGGTCCCTATGGTATATTTTTATCCAAAAATTAACGGATCCCAACGTTTTTTTTATCAAGATTTCACGCATTCTTTCAAGATTTTCTTTCATTCATGTCCCTGATTCATCACAGAATAGTCCAAAAAGTTTATCATCTTTGTTAAATAGATCCTAAAACCCGCAAAACAAAAATAAATGGCAAAAGCACTAATTTTGTTCCCAAACTTTACACTAACTGTCAATTTCATCCCCAGCTTTTCTTTGTGGTCAATCTTGTCCCAATGTTTTACATATTGGTCAATTTTATCTTTTGATTAACTTCTTTTAATAAATTAACAACAGACTGCATCCTATTTTTCAATCTGAATTAGGGTTTAAGTTTCTTTTTCTATCAATTTTATATTACATATCATTAGCCATATAAACTTTGTCGTTAAAATTTGGTTAAAGTAAGAGCAAAGTATAAAATTGACCAAAATGTGAAATATTGGAGACAAAATTGACAGTTGGTGTAAAGTTTGGAGGACCACAATGGTACATTTTCCAAAATAAAAATTGTTTACAACCTTCATTTTCACTTTTTCCCAATAATTATCAAAATCCCCAATTCAACTCCTTCACCCTCCTCCTTCTTCTTCTTGCCCAATTATAAGAAGAAGAAGGGGAAGGAGGAGGAGGAGGTGAATTGAGGATTTTGATAATTATTGGAAGAAAATGAAAATGAAGGTTATATAAACTTATAGTTTTATTTTGTTTTGCAGCTTTCAGGGACATGTTTAATAAAGATAATAAACTTTTTGGACTATTCTAAGGTGAATCAATCAAGGGCCTAAATGAAAGAAAATCTTGGTGAAAACATTGGGATCGTTAATTTTTGGACAAAAATATATCACAAGACCCTTTCTGCTAATGGAGTAAACCTCAAGCCTGATTTTGACACTTTTTGAACCTCATGACCCGATCTCTAATTACCCCTAACCACAGGGAGTTAGGGACCTTCCTTTTAAATTACCCTAAAAAAAATTTTGTTTGGTATTGTTAAAAATCATGTTGGATTCTAACTACTTTTCTATAAATGCAACCTTTTTATGCTTTTTATTTCAGCTACTTAACAAAATCTTAAGTAATACAATAATTGTAGTTATTTCTTATTATTTATTTTGTACATTATGAATAATTTAAAATAAAAAAATATTAATAAGTATTACATATTTTAAGGTAAATTACACATAAGGTCCATGTGGTTTGGGGTATTTCAAGATCGGGTCCTTGTGTTTTGAAAAGTTGCAATTTAGTGACTGAAGTTTACTCCTTTTGAGCAGGGTTTTATGCAACGACTAGTTGGTCATTGCCAATACCCTTTTGCAGTGATTTTGAAACAATTGGCAACAAAACGTAGCGCTACTAAAAGTTTAAATCTTTGTTAATGTATAATTTATTTATACAATCATAACGTTCCTTATGATCTATTACGAAATATTTCTCTTCCTATCACTATGATGCCTGATCGGTCGTTTTTATAAGAATCAAATTAACAATTTATAAAAGTTACCTTGGCCTCTAGTATAACTATATAAAGAATTATATAGTATAGCTTAATTGACCAAGGGTCGGTCTCTTGCGGAATTCTCGTGATGAAGAGCTCAAGCACAAGCTTATCAATCTCTATTCTTTGCGAATGGCACAAGTAGATTTGTCACAAATACACAACCCAAGAAGTTGTGAAGTTGAATGGTTGGTTAAGCAAGTTATAATTATAAACGAGTTGGAATTAATGATGGGAAACTATACATTTGGAGAGATTTATTAGATAGGCAATCATAGTTCATTAAGAAGATGAAGTCATATTTTAGTTGTGCTTCATACTAACCATATCCAATGATGATTATGTAAAAGATGTGATAATACTAAATATTGTAAACATAATGCAACCTAATTCACGATCCAAGAAATAAACGGCAAATATGCAACAATGTGTAATTAAGTAATGGCAACAAACTTAAAGTAGAGATAGGCAACTCGAATTACTTGGAAAATACGAGATCATATTATTAACTTTTTAAAGTAAGGACTCTAGATCAGTTACAAATCAAAATCAATAATATTGTATGGAAGAATTAACAACAATCCCTAAACTAAATTGTCTAATATACCTCATAAATTAAACATAACCTATGCTTAATAGAAGTACTAAAGATGAAGAACCAGCAACTAATTAAGATAGAGGACTCCTCCATGAAAGCGTGGATGAGCACAAACCATATCTCCTAAATCCACCAGTCGTATATCGCAGTCTAGTGACTCATACCCATTGGACAGAGTTTCGACATTTATGTGAGTGATAATGAATGATAATGAACAACATTGAATGAGGACTGATGCGTGCTATTTATAGGAAAATATTTGGACTGCGTCGTTGGACTGTTTTGAATGCTCACGAGATTTTTTCGATTTCCGTGCAAGGGTTTGAAGATATGATGTATGAGATATCTTTGTAACTGCCGAGATCTCCAGAATACGTGCGCCGTGGGACACCTTCGAGGCTCAAATTCTTGATGCAAAGTGACACAAATCAAATCAGCCTTCTTGAAGCTCTGGAATGCACTGGTAACATGGCATCTGCACCGCCACTTGCGTCGCTGGCGCAAATTCTGGCGCAAGCTCATTGAACTTGGCTTTAACTCAGTTGCTTGCTCCATCTTCGACTATACTCTTATGCTTGTCTTTTCCTGTGATGAGGGCTTGAAACCACTAAGAATACTATTTAGTAGCACTTGTCTCAAAAACATGATAAAATACCACAAAATAGCACTTTTAAGCGTTAATTCTAAACATCACCTTGGTACAAATCTTAACATATTAAATGATCATTTTTGCAATAATTAATGGTTAAAAGATAGTAAAAGAAGACCAAATAACATAGTAAGATTTGGTATATCAAATCCCCCACACTTAAAACTTTGCACTCCTGGGCAAACTACAAAGTTGAAGAAATAAAATATGCACAAAGAACTTAGCAAATAATTCTAAATATATGACTCAAGGCTAGTACATAATTAAAATATATAGCTAAAGAATTCACTAAATAAAAATTCTAGTAAAGTAATACTAATTAACTTCTATAGAACAAATTCCATAAGTATATCGCTCTCCTCACCTAGTGAGAATTTTTCACTCTAGTCTTCTTTAGACTAAGTTTCTTTTTGAACTGTCTTTAGACTAAGTTTACTACCATAAGCTTGTAAAGATTCTCTAAGTCTTTACTTTTAGATGAAATAATAATTTTTAATATCATGAGGTCTTATTAGGGTTGTAATGTTAGAAAAGACCATTTTATAAAAGAAAGAATAAAAAGGAAGAAAAGAAAGAAATTCGGTGTTTAGATGTAATTTCTTGAAAAATTCTCCTCAACATAACTCCTCTTTATCCGCCAAAGAAGTATTGCTAGTTAGAATCTATAGTCACAAGACTCATTCTTGTTGACTGGCCTTGTCTTTTTCTCTTGCTAAACTCTGAAGAATACTATTTTGATGCATGAGTTTATCTCAAGATACTTGTATATATTTAACTCGGCTTATAATTGTGCATATATTTTATATATACTTTTCTTTTCTTTTTTTTTTTGCCGATTGCTACTACTTTTTTTTATTTTTTATTTTTTACTGGCAAACTTCACCCTAAGAGGTGCAAGTTGATTCAAACAAATCTTGAAAATCACAAGTTCAACACCTTAAGTGCTTAGGCTCAGAAGGGCTAACAAGGGTTAAAGTGTTTAGGCTTGTGTTTGGGATAAAAGGGTATGAAAAGAAATTGCCTCTATCATATATAAAAAAGGGTAAATTGTAGTTTGGTACCCTGTGGTTAGGGGCGGTTCCACTTTGGTACTCTGAAAGAAAAATTTTTACAGTTTGGTGCCTCGTGGTTTGCTCTGTTAGCGAATTGGTCACTTGTGCTTTATTTCCGTTAGGATTTAACGGAAAATGTGATTGTGACCACCTTAAAATGTCAAAAACCTCCCAACAAGTCTTCTCTTATGCGTTTAAGTCCTTTCCCTTTCCTTTCATAAGATTTCTTTTGAATAGGTCCTGATTTAATTACACTCTAATCCCAAAAGTTTATGATCTTTATCAAAATAGTCCTTAGAACCTCAAAAGACAAATATACAGCTCATGAACCTAAAGGGGCTGCTTAATTTCTGTCAATTTAGTCCCTGAATGATTAAAACAGTATACTATTTAATCCTTAAAAATGACTAATTAGTACACCATTTTTAATCTTTCAGAGACTAAAATTATACCATTTTGATCTTTCAACGATTAAATTGTACATTTTAATCTTTCAATGACTGAGTTATCAACTTAGTGATTTTTTATAGACCAAATTGTTAGTTTACTCAATTTTAAAACTACTCGGACCAATTTGGGATTTTAGCCAAAAGTAAATTAATTATAGTGGTGACTGGTGAGACTCCAAATTTCTTAAACCATTCAGTTTTTCACTCTACATCTTTAGACTTGAAACTAATTGAAACCCTCCTCCTTATCTTCTTTTATCTATCTCACTCCAACCATCCATGACTTCTTCTTCTTCTTCTTCTTCTACCTTTCTTCATCAAAACCCCACCCCATTTCTTAAACCCCTAACCAAATCCCCTTCCTCCTCTCGCCATCGCTTCCTTCTCGTCGTCCGCTCTGGCACCGGCCCTCGCTCCCACCATACTCCTCTCGTCAAAGGCTGAACTCTCAGCATCGAAGCCATCCAAGCTGTCCAAACCCTAAAACGCCAAACCAATAATCCCAGCCTTTTCAAAGGAAGAAGACGAATTCGTGTTTTTGTTGTTGTTTTCCCTGGGTTGAGATGTTGTTTTCCGAATTCGTTCTCCATTCTTCAAGATCGGTATTGTTCTTTGAGCCATTGATGGAGGTACCAGATTTTTCGGGACGAAAGTGATACAGAGAGGGAAGCGAATGAAGAAGGTTCACAGTTCAGAGGAAGAAGGAAAGTGATGCAGAAGAAGATCTGCCATTGGTTGTTGATGATGTTGATTTTGTTGTTGAGAGGGTTTTTGATTTGTGGGGCTTGATTTTGGAAAAATTTGGGGGTTTTGATTTGTTTGTAGTGTACTTGAATGAAAATTTCAGATTCTAGTAGTTGAATATGAGGATTTTTTGATAAATCATAGATGCTCATTTGTCTTTTGAGGTTCTAAGGACTATTTTGATAAAGATCATAAACTTTTGGGATTAAAGTGTAGTTACATCAGGACCTATTCAAAAGAAATCTTATGAAAAGGAGAAAATTCTGTAATATTAAAATTCTAAAGTCCCTTTTGTAATTATTTTCAACTCAACAGTAAAATTACATAATGTACCCTTTAGTTTCCGTTTTCTTTATGTTTTGATCCCTTTTAGTAAAGGGAAAGGACTTAACGCATAAGAGAAGACTTGTTGAGAGGTTTTTGACATTTTGACGAGGTCACAATTACATTTGCCGTTAAATCCTAACCGAAATAAAGCATAGGGGACCAATTCGCTAACGGAGCAAACCACGGGGCACCAAACTGCAACAATTTTTCTTTCAGGGTACCAAAGTGGAACCGCCCTTAACCACAGGGTACGAAACTGCAATTTACCCTATAAAAAATTATTAAATCTTATGCAAGCTTCATCTAAGAATCTAGGCAAGTTCTAGAGAAAACAAAGCTAACAGACTAAAATATTGTCTCTCTAAAGAATGGAAATTATAAGGCTCAAGACTTCCAACTAGGTTTGGGTCTCTCAAATTGGTCTATAAAAATTAAAAAGAACTACTAAACCAAAAGAATTACTTAGCTTATTCTAAAAATATAGAAAATAACTAAGACTTAACTATTGTCATAAAATAAAACTAGTCACTAAAATCTTCATAACACATTTAAATTTCAACTAAAGCATAGATCACTCAAGAAGAAAATTAAAAGCATGAAAAATTTTAAAAATTGGGTATACATATATAATTTTTGAAAAAAATACACTTAATTAAAAGACAATTTTTTGGATTTAACCAAAAAGAGTAATTCACTCTCTCCTCCCCCACACTTTAAAATAAGCATTGTCCTCAACGCATAAAGACAATGAATAAATTAAAACAAGGGTAAAATGCATTTTGGTACCCTTTGGTTAGGATCGAATCCACTTTGGTACCCTGAAAGACATAATTTGACACTTTGGTACCTTGAGGTTTGCACCGTTAACACTTTGGTACCATGTGGTTATTTTCCGTCAAGATTTAACAAAAAGTGCTGATGTGGCTCAATCTTAGCATCGATTTCTACTACATCTTATCCGTTAGTTTCTATTGCAGCTTAAATCATATTTCACTCATCAACAATATTTCTTTTGTTCGTTTAGGTCCTCTCCCTTTTTAAAACGAATCAAAACACAACAAAACTAAAAGAATTGATGGAGTTTTCATAAAAAATAAATATTTTAGTAATTTATTAAATTATTTAGTGAAACTAAATATTAATTATTTAATTTGTAAATTAATTAATGGAAATATTCATCAAATTATTCAAGTTTACTTTGAAAATTTCATTTAAGTAGTTGTATTTGAATATGAGTAGGACTAACTTGTATTTATTTTTCCAGATTTAGGACTGATATGTAATTAGTTATCTCCTTTTTATATTTTCCAAAATTACATTTTGACCCTAAAAAGTTTTTGTAATTTTTATTTTAGTCCTATTTGGGGGCATTTTGTAATTTTTGCAAAAATTTTGTAAAGTTTATCTTCTCACCATCGAACTACACAGTTTTAGGACTAAACTGCATTTATTTTCTAGATTTAGGACTAATCTGTAATTTTATTCTTTTTCCAAGATTTATTATAATTACATTTGACCCCAAAATTTTGTTATAATTTTCATTTATGTCTTCAAATATTTTGATTTAGGGGCATTTTTGAAAATTTTGAAACTATTTGGGAGCATTTTGTAATTTTTGCAAAAGTGCTAACACTTTTCTATTAAATCTTGACGGAAAATAACCATAGGGTACCAAAGTGCTAACGACGCAAACCTTAGTGTACCAAAGTGTCAAATTTTGTCTTTCAGGGTACCAAAGTGGATTCGGTCCTAATCACAGGGTACCAAAGTGCATTTTACCCTTAAAACAAAGGAAGAAAGAGAAGAATAAAATCAAAAAATTAGGAAGCAATTAACTAAATGGGTTCATCGAATAAGTAAGAGCAAGTTGTAATTTCTTCATATTTAAATGAAAATAAAGGTAAATGCGTAATTTAGAAATATAAAGACTACCCTACCTAAGGGGATATAAAAACGAAACAATAATTAAAGATAAATAACATAATAAAAGAGTGAATTTAAATACTACTTTAGAGCACTGGTTCATACCTAAATTGAATTCTGGACCTAATCGATCAAACAAAATTCTAATTTAAGCGTGCGCCATATTGTTGCGTCGCCAGCGCAAATACCGGCGCAAATGCATTTTGAAACTTTTTAAGTAAAACAGTGACAACTCATGCTTAGATTAGGGTCTTTGTTGAAGAAAAGCATGCAGAAAGTTTGATTATGGTATTCATAGGTCTAACCTAAGAAATTAAAAGATATTACTAAGATTTAAGAAACTAATCTAGAATTTTATCCTAAAAGTTATAGGGACCTAATTACCAACTAACTAACTAACTAATAGATGGGAATTACACGTAATTCCCCTTCTTCCCCCACACTTACACAGGGACGGTGTAAGTGGTTAGAAGGAATCACAGAGACTTATCAAGGAGGCTTGAAAGTCTTGTGTCGGACCTTCAATAGGCGTCCGCTAAGCCTTCACAAAGCAATGATTTTTCGGCCACACAAATTGTAATTATCATCACAAAAGATGACACCGGATGTGGGCCTTAGAAATTCGTCCTTCTTTATGAATCTTTTGAGTTTTATGCGAAGACGAAGTCTTATTCCACCTACCATCTTATTATTACGTATCTTATGTCGTGTTTTTTGTAGTTGAATATGTCTTAAACAATCATGATATAATACAAGTTTTTCAAAAAGCGTACCTGGTCTGGCAGGAGTTATTATCTCTACGCTTCCGAACATGTTGTTGTGTTGATCCTCCCTTCCTAGTAGAGAGACATCCACTTTAGCTGTTGGATCGAGCAATTCTTTGATACCTACAAAATCGACGCGTGTAATTTCTTTGGAATTTTTACACACGACATTGAAGTCAGAGATCTATTCCTCTATTGTTAGGCACTCATTACATGTGCCTAAGCCCTTGCACAAGCACGGAGTAAGACGGAAAGTTCCACTTTCGTTTGAGATTAGGCGATTACTTCTAGACCACAGCAGTCTGCTATGGTCTGGCCTTCCTCAAGCCCTTGCTTGGTAGGCCACCACTCAAGATTGTTCTTTTTCTTGAGTGACTTGCGATCAAGCATAGAATTCCGCTTGATTTTGTTTTGTGAGGTTTTAAAAGAAACCTCGGGTTCTTCCTCGAACAATGAAGCAAGTTTCATGTCTTCGAGATCTATCTCCTTTCCTATAGGAGGGGGTTTGTCTAGAACTAAACTAAGGAGGTATTGGAGCTCAGGATCTTCGTCAGAGTTATGGCAATCATTCTCAAACAGAGAGAATTCTTTATCGACTTGTTTTGCGTCATATATCTCGAAGGATATCTTCTCGTTCCCATCCTCCATGGTGATTTTGTTGGAGATTATGGAGCAAACGCAGCGGAAAAGGTAAAATTAAAAATTTTATAATCTCCTCCATAGGATCCACTAATTGTGTTTATACCAGTGAGATAAGATGTTTACCTAACTCAAACGGATGTTTGAATGAATGCAATTCCAAGAAGTCCACAGACTCGTGTCCTTCCTCTGCCGGTGATCCACACGAACAATTTGGCAGATACTCAGGTGCTAGCCTCCAATCTCTTCTCCAAGAGATTATGGGAACCAATCTACAAATCTTGAAATTTCAAGAACACTTCTTGAAAATCCAAGAACCAAGGTGGCGCACAATTTCAGAACACTTCTTGAAAACCAAGAACCAAGTGGCGCACTAGTATGGAATTTTTCTTGGCCACTCTTCCACTAGGTTTTTCGTTAAAACTCAAGAGATGAGCACACTACCAAGAACGACTTTCTTGGCCACTCTTCCTCTAGGTTTTTCGCCTCTCTTTACTCTCACACACAAACCGCCCCTAAAACCCTAAGTTTAGGGTTAGTTCGAAACTCACCCTTTGTTTTCTTCACTTGGGATATGCGACTTCTTTGTGCTTTTAAAGAGGCCCCATTCCTCAAATTAGGGAATCACAAAATCTTGATTATAAAATTACATTAATATTATAATTCAAGATTAAGAGGAAATCTCAATTTAAATTTCAAGATCATATCTTGAAACCTAAATCTAGAATGCACACTTCCCATTGGTTGGAATGAGTCAAGAGGATTTGAATTCTTAATTAAAATATTACATTAATATCTTAACCTAAAATTCAAAATGCATTCTTGAAATTCAAAATGCAAGATCAAATCTTGCATTTGAATCTCCAAGATTTCGCCCCCCTCTTGCTTGTTTTATAGGAATTTAATAAATAAGATAACAATCCTAACTCTTAGGAAGTTATAACCAACTTATTAATTTCCTTAACAAATTGAATTAAAATATTACCCTAATATCTTAATTCAAATTTAAATCTTGAATTCAAATTTAAATCTTGAATTCAAATTAACAAAATCATATTTCATTAATTAAATTCAAGCATGAGGCGCCACCTCATCTTACTCTTCAATATTAGAGAATTTAATGAATCAATAATCCCCTAACTCTTAGGAGACTTAGTCAATTCATTATCCCTAATATTCTAAATGAGAATTCAATAGTAAATAGATTAATCAAATTAACTATTTAACAACTAATATATTTAAACTTGTCTAACAAATTTAAATATTACAAATGTAGATTTTATTTAAGACAAGACTTCATGTCCTAAGACATTCAACTATGTTTTAAATTGTGTCACTAAAGTGACTCACGAATTAACTCTAATTCATGTCCCAGTACAGTATCTCGATCCTGTTCATGTGTGACCCAGCAGGCCTCATATGAAATTGGCAGCAAGCTATCTCTATGACTCACAAGTCGAGAGTGGACTCTAGCAAGCCATCACGACTACCCAAAACACGTGAGTTATCGTTTTAACATCAATGACTTAACCTTAGTACCACCTTGTCATAATCCCTATTGTCACACGATATTTTGGTCATGCATAAGGCATGGGAAAGTCATCCTTGTAATCCAAACCATAACTTTCTCGATTCCTTGAGTTAGTCCCATTACCCTATGTGGCCACACATTCCTTGGACAAACTCCCGAAGGGCCCAGTCAAATATCTCTCAACTCAATGAGGGACAAAATTCCTTATTGGTCAACCACATTCCTCAACACGGCAAACAACTAAACCCGTACCTAGCCTGTATGGCTACCCTGTTACGGGTAACGTTGGACTAGGCCAAGGTTAAGCATCTACAACGCCGGAATAATGAAGACCTCAGGTCTAAGGGCATCGTCACAGGTGTACAGGAGAGGCTAGCTCATGACTAAACCCATGCAGGACTCTCCGGGTCGGTCCAGCAACTTGTAACCCTTTACATAATTGCACCATGACTCTCGAGAAGCATCACATGCGTTTATCTCTATACACCGAAGTCATGCTGGTCTTAGTTCATTCACGTTCCCACGTGAATAATCGACCAGGGACAGTTTAGAATAATTATCACATAATTAATCAAGGATTGTTATCATAGTAAACATGCTAATAATATGATAACGACATAATTTATCATTCATAAATCAGTCAAACAATATGTTCATACATATAAAATGATTGGCCCTAGGGCACAATCTCCATCAGATTCTTCCTTCCTTCATGCTAATATTGACATTAGCCGTCCGCAATAAAGGTCTTCCTAAAATAAGGGATGATTCACTTGTCCTATCGTTCTCCATGTCTAAGACATAGAAGTCAACGGGAAAGACTATGTCCTTAATTTTAACTAAGACATCCTCTAGCATTCCTAGTGGTCTCCTACTACTTTTGTATGCTAATTGTAACATCATGCCCGTTCCTTTAAGATTTTCCTAGCTACGACACTCGTATATTCCTTTGGTCATAACATTTATTGCAGCTCCTAAGTCTAAGAGTGCTCCATTAATGACCACCTTGTTGGGAATCCTAGGCGCCTAAGGCAGCGGAAGCAAAAATAAAAATTTAAAAAACGCCTAGGTCCTATGATTCCCGAACGGATCCGCTAGTAGAATTTAAAACTTTTGGTTAGTGTTATACCTCAGAGTTCCAAACGATGGTTGTACGGGGCGAGTTCCACGGATCCACTCCCAGAGTTCTCCCTCTGCCAGTAATCCACACGAACAGTTTCTTTGACCACCGAGGTGCTACCCTCCAAATTCTTTTCTCAAAAGAATTTCTGGGACCAATCTGCAGACCTCTGAATTTCAAGAACTCCTTCTCGGTAATTCAGACTTTGGAGGTGGCGCTAGAAGAATCCCCCCACAAGAACTCCTTCTTGCCTATTCTTCTCTCAAACCCTAATTATAAGAGCAAAATCGAAATCTTCCTCTAACTCTTAGAGAAAGTCGATTTTCTCTATGTGTGTGCAAAGGAGTATTTTCTCTCTCTAACTCTTAGGAGGAAAATCAAAACTAGGGTTTCACCAAAGGTGTGCGGGGCAAGTCGACTTGCCCCCTTAAATAGGGAAGAATTTTGGTGAT